>BGPR01012638.1:13571-44209 GCA_013235015.1 Araneus ventricosus | reverse complement strand
GAGATTTAATGAATTTCCGCTCCTAAATCCACTTCAAAAAAAAAACAACAACTATGCTTTGGAATTATATTCTGGTTTCGGTTCAGGAACATGACAACTAAAAAGACGGAGATTTTAATGAATTCCCGCTCCTAAATCCCCCAAAAAAACAAGTATGCTTGGAATTATATCTGGCTCTTGGACTGTGAACATGATAACTCAAAAGACGAAGATTTTAATGAATCTCCGCTCCTAAATCCACCCCCCAAAAAACTATGCTTGGAATTATATATGGCTCTCGGTCAATGAACATGATAACTCAAAAGACGTAGATTTAATGAATCTCTGCTCAAATCCACCCCCCCCCCAAAAAAAAACAACAACTATGCTTGGAATTATATCTGGCTCTCGGTCTGTGAACATGACAACTAAAAGACGGAGATTTTAATGAATTCCTCCGCCCTCAAATCCACCCCCCCCCCCCAAAAAAAAAAAAACTACGTTTGTAATTATATATATGGCTCGGTCAATGAACATGATATTCCTCAAAAAAGACGTAGATTTTAATGAATCTCCGTTCCTAAATCCCCCCCCCCAAACAACAACAACTATGTTGGAATTATATCTGCTCTCGGTCTGTGAACATGACACCAAAAAGACGGAGATTTTAATGAATCTCCGCTCTTAAACCTCCCCCCCCCTCAAAAAAAAAACAAATAAACTATAAACAAATTATATCTGGCTCTCGGACTGTGAACATGATAACTCAAAAGACGGAGCTAGTTAGACGTAAGAAATTTGGCATTTAAACCACATATTTCGTATGGGTAATCACCAAAATATTCGGTATTGATATTTTGACGAATTTATTTGTTTTAACTATCCTAGTCTGAAAAAAGTACTATTTTAGATTATATTCCTGTGTTTGTCTTTGTGTACGTGAGCACTTTAATTCAAAAATGCACCAAACCAGAGGGATCAGATTTGATCTGTGGTGCACCAACATTTGAGATCTGTATTTATTTATCTTTGGACAAACTCGTCTGTTTATGACGGACCAATATGATTAGTCAGAATTTAGCATGAAACAGTGAATCCTTTGATCACGATCATCTTGGGTATTCCCGAATCCAATCTTCTTCACACAAATCTCCACTAAATATCTTTACTAGAAGATTTGTGCCTGCCCAAGACGGGCTTTACTGGCCAACAATATCTCAGATCTGATTGCCACGACTATCTTTACAACCTGAGCCAATCTTTCTTCACACAAATCACTCAACATCTTTTCCTCAGAAGATTTGTGCCCGCTCAAGACGCTTTTAATTGGCCAACAATATCTCAGATCTGATTGTCACGACTAATTTTGCATAACCTGAGCCAATCTTTCTTCACACAAATTCCACTAACATCTTTTTCCTAGAAGATTTGTGCCCGTCTAAGACGGGCTTTTAATTGGCCAACAATATCTCAGATCTGATTGTCACGATCATCTTTGCATAACCTGAGCTAATCTTCTTCACACAAATTCCACTAACATCTTTTTCCTAGAAGATTTGTGCCCGTCTAAGACGGGCTTTTAATTGGCCAACAATATCTCAGATCTGATTGTCACGACTATCTTGCATACCTCTGAGCTTACCTTTTCTCTACAATAAATTCCACTAACATCTTTTTTCTAGAAGATTTGGTGCCTGCCTAAACGGGCTTTTACCAACAATATCTCAGATCTGGATTGTCACGATCATCTTTGCATAACCTGAGCTAATCTTTCTTCACAAATTCACTAACATCTTTTCCTAGAAGATTTGTACCCGTTCAAGACGGGCTTTAATTGGCCAACAATAACTCAGATCTGATTGTCACGGATCATCTTGCATACCCTGCTTAATCTTCTTCACACAAATTCCACTAACATCTTTTCCTAGAAGACGAAAATTGCCCAACGGGCTTTAATTGGCCAACAAATATTCTCAGATCTGATTGTCACGATCATCTTTGCATAACCTGAGCTAATCTTCTTCACACAAATTCCACTAACATCTTTTTCCTAGAAGATTTGTACCCGTCTAAGACGGGCTTTTAATTGGCCAACAATAACTCAGATCTGATTGTCACGATCATCTTTGCATACCCTGGGCTAATCTTCTTCACACAAATTCCACTAACATCTTTTTCCTAGAAGATTTGTACCCGTCCTAAGACGTGCTTTTAATTGGCTAACAATATCTCAGATCTGATTGTCACGGATTTTCTAACAAAAGTTGCAGTAGAAAATCTAATACATATTGCCGGAAATAAAAAATAATTATTTATAGTAAATTTTAGATGTAAATACATAGTAACATTAAACAATAAAGGCCCGAAATTTTGTGAACTAAAAACTTTAATCATAAACAACATTCTTTGTGAAATATCTGTTGTCTTTTAAATATACTCTCTGATGCGTCGATTTTTCATTTGAACTTTAACGTGGCTGGGATTCCGGTCTTTTCATAATGCAACATAAAGCTATTCATGTGAAAAATAGGCTCATCCAAGTAAATTTTTACTCTTATTAAGTAAATCAAGTAACTCATTTACCAGCATTCAAATCAGAACTAATTAAAAGCATTTAGTAAACAACTTTAAATATACTTATAGTTTGTTGAATTTGCGATCTTCTGCTGATTCAAAAGAACCTCCACCTGAAGCGAGAATACCATAATGAATCATCATAAACTGTAATGGAATTTTTTTACCACGCGTGGGTGAAGCAGAATAAATAAAAAAAGAACTCAGCTCATAAAAAGTGTCTGAATTGTTTGCCCAAAGATCATATTAGGAAAATAAATTAATCCTGGTATTGATATTAAATCATCACAGATGCCCTGTGTATGTTAATTTATAGACGTAGACAGACCGTCTGAGTCTTACTCTCTTTGGCCCGTAGCCAAACCAAACCACGTGAGCGTTACCGCAATTTCTGGATAAATCTATCATAGATTGGTACGTAGCCAAACAAAACCACGTGAGCGTTACCGCAATTTCTGGAAAAATCTATTATATATTCCGGATTATAACAATTATGAGCCCTTTGTTCACTCTTCATTACCCGGTCAGATCATGCAAGCTTCTCACAAATAGTAAACAATCTTTGGCTTCTACATTTGGCGACGCCGCCAAGACGCCAAACGCAGTTGGCGCGTTAACACTATTTAAAGCATAAAGTACTTTTTGTACCACAAAGCTACAGAAGCTAAAGTTGGAAATATTTATTTTTTTATATGTGCTTTGCGAATTAAGCCCAAAGAAAATATTTTGTACATTTTCAGTTATGCTTATGTATCCGTCGAGTGAAAAAATTAAATACCTTTATTGCTGTGCAAATTACTTTGGTTTTAATTAAATATTAATTTTTTGAAAATTGTGGGAATCAGAAAACTATTTGCCATCCATGGAATACTGGAAAGGTGAGCGAGGAATCCTTCCGCTTATTTATACCATATTTTTATTACCATTTTTTAAATAAATATTTTCTTTGAGCGCGATATTAATTTTATAGTTTGTAGCAAGTAAGCAGATGTATTATTATTTATTACTGGTCTCGATGAAAGATTAAATTATTAACTATTTTAGAAGATATATTTTGGGTTCTTTTCCTTTTTTTCCTCCTGTAAATTCTATCCCTATTAAAAAATTTCTGATGTTATGCATCTTTATTTGCCGTCCAAAAATTTAATAATAAAGTTTACAGACTTTGAATAAAAATTTATATTTATTTTATAGTCTTTCCTTTAGGGACGAATCTATATTCCCTACTATTATTTTTCTGATATTATTGTTAAGAACCGTAATGCTAATAACAGTTGTCGGTTAAGGAAAACTGCAAAACTTATAAACATTTAGGAAAGATTTGACACATTTTACATAAAAATATATAACAGTTAAGAAATATTTACTTAAATTGGAAATATAAATTTTATTAATGTAAGAAAAATATCTTTGAAAACACACCAAAATCAATTTAGAGTTTACAACGGGGAATTATTCAAAATTCACGGAAATTCATTCCATTCATCACGATTACTGGGTTCATCAAAATGAAATAAATATATTTATCTTAGGTCAAAATGATCACACTTTAACAATAGAAAATGCAAAATAGTATCATACATAATAGGAGTCAATTTAAAAAAAATAAATACATAGATTCGCAACTAACTATTGGTTAGGAAAAAATGAGTCACACAAGAATGATTCATCATTCACAACTCCAAGGTCGTGCTAAAGATAAAGTCGTAACGATTAGTTTCCTCAGCAGAAAAGAATTTGACGGATTTTTATCTTACTCACTAATTTCTAAATTTCTGCTTTTATCTAAAAGATAAGCTTATAATATAAGTCAAATCACAATGCCATAAAACTGTTTTGTTTGAACAATAAATTGTAGACGGCTGTGGTGAATGAATATTAACCCTTTATTACCTGAAGGTCCTTAAAAGTACAACTTTATCTTTTTTAAGTTTGCTTATATCTTCGCAATTTGACCGTTTTTCCTGACAGTATTCACATGAACACGAGGAGTGTAATTCCGACAGTTAGCAATAGATGGCAGATGAAGACAAAAAATATTTTTTTTAATTATTAGGTTAACCTGGAGTTTAGGGTGCGTACTCACTTCGTTTCCCTTAAGCTCGCCAATTGTTTGTCGCCAAGAGAGAGAGAGAGTGACAGAACATTTGTTTTGGATGCGAGTTGGAAATTTTTTCGGTGTCGTTTGCGCATGCTCCCACAGTGATTTGTTTGCCGGTCTACGGCTCACGCCCTTAATTTCGCCTCATTTGTATTGGTCCACTGTCTGCTCTCTTCGATTTGATGGGTTGGCGTAAGAATTTGAATAATACTTCGTTTGGAATTCTCGATCATTATCCAAACGTTTTTTTTCAATAACTGTTCGCTTCTTTTCTGAAGATTTTCGTTCATTTAATTTGCCGATTTTCTTTCTCTGTGTTGCTGATTATGGCTTCAAAATATCGTACAAGGAATGTTTTTTTCTGGAAACAATGGTTCCTTTGCTACGTTTCATTGTATTCAGACGTCGTGTTTTTCCTGCGTTCGTGCTTTCCTTGTGTGTTTCGTTCATCAATAATAAAGCGAAGCTACGAAGGGCACGCTTTGCTGAAAGCGAAGCTGCTGATGTTTTTTTTTAAGTTAAAAAATTTTTACAGGTGCAGACTTGCAATGCCGAAGGCATTGCGTGCTCAGTCTCTAGTTATGAGATGCCATAGGCATCGAATACGCACGAGACCTATAAAAAACTCACTGCGCGTCCTAAACTGTGTTTGGCGGCGGCAAATAAAATTGCGCCAAAGGAAATTGGCGGGAAAATAGCACGCACACTAAACTCCAGATTTACCAATTATTATTCAAATTAATTAAATTATTTTATTTAATTAAAAAAGTTTTTCGTCTTTCCTGGGGTTATGCTGCATTAATGCATAATCATTAGATATGTTTATCTAATGATCCCAAAATAAAATTGAAAAGTTGTTCGTAAGTTAATTCGGTAAATAAAGGGTAAGATACTAATTCAGTTAACCGCAGTTAGAAAGGAAAAGAGAACAGAGCTTCAGAAAAATTCTTATAAAATGAGCAGATTTACTTCATTTTTGGGTCCAAAATTTGACATGGGTCCACGTTATTGATGTAACATCACATGCTAAAATTTATTCTTCAGACGCTTTGGCCTTTGAGTTATCATAATCATTTATGCACGAACAGACAGACCGACAGATAGCAAATATCATACGGATTTTGTCAAAAATTTGTCAGATATCTACGATACTAGTATTCAAACGATATGCCAAATTTTATTCATTTAGTTGAAGGATTGCTGCTAAAATCTGACAGAAATGCACAATTATGTGAAGACAACGTAACCGAATTTCATCGGTCCCGTTGGTTTCTGCTTTAGTTATCCAATTCAAAGGCGGACATTCTTCCAAAAAAAGTCTTTATAAGACTCAGAGAGGTCTAAAACGTGGACATACATCAAAATGTTTGTGTACATCCTACAAGAGAAAGTAAAAATTAAATATTCCCAATTTTGTATAAATTGCTTAGCATGAACTACTTATTTTAAGGCAAAATCACACCAATTAGAAACAATAAATCGAATCCGGAGCATTTTCGCATCTGCTACAAAGAATAAAAATTCGGGACTATCTCAAACACTCAAGACATGTGCTCACTATTTGCAGAACATATTTTGGAAAAAATTTCCTTCGATAGTGTTTGTTTTTTAGAAATAAACTCTTTATTATTAATTATCTATTAATATAATTGTTTATCCTTTACCTGTAATGTCGCTTCCCTGTAATGTTAGTCTTATGGCTGGAAAGAGAAATTTACAAAGGTTTTATTGGATTCCGGGGGAAGTCCTAGCCAATATCCCTGGCTTTGGTGACCATTTTTTTTTTGGCAACTTGGTGACAAATTTGGTCACTTTAGCGACAAAATGAAGGGTCTCGAAACGACTAGAATTATCGCTATATCTCTAATAGGAAAGGAATTATGGAGAATCTTCCAGAGATTTTTATGCGACGTCACATCCTGTCGGAAAAAGTATAATGCCGAGCGAACGAAGAATCAATAATCTGTTTGAATTCTTGTTCGCATTGCGGGTTGGTCAGCTGTTAGACGCTGGGCAATATTGTCAGTGATATTAGTGTTACTTTTAGTGATTTGCTGTCTGCTTGTGTTGCTAATTTTTGCAAGTATTGTTCTTTTCGTGATACTTGTGCTTCGAGTTTTCTGGAATATTCGTTAAATAAAGTGTCATTTACAATCACCCAGCTGGTTGGATTGCTTTCACCGTACACTACACCCAACGGACGATTTTCGTAACAGTGCGTTTGTGTTTTGCGAATGTACAGCGGGTTGCCAAATTAATGAGGACACTTTAAAAGTTTCATTTTTTTTCGAACACCTGCCGCAAATCTGCATAGAATTTTTTAGAATTTTGAACATATGAACATTAATCTTGAACTTGTTGGAAAATTAATTATATTCTAATTAAAAAGTGTAAGTGAAACAATTTCACTTACCTCATTTCTCGGTAGAATGCGAAGTGCATCTGCATAGAAGATTCAAGTCATCTAAATAAAAGGCATATTATTTAATCCATTTTTGACCACAGAGTGGGAATCAGAGCACTGCCTTTTGAGAGATAATGAAATTTATTAAGCGAAGCACATCACGGCACATACACACGAAAAGAACAGAACAGAATACAATTAAGCAGAGTTACAAGGAAGTTCAAGTAGAGGTATGAGTTCAGAGTTCAGACCGGAGTTTAAGCGATGCCATCTGTTGGCGTACAGAAGAGTTGTTATAGTTTCTTATTCTGGAAAAAAACATATATGCAACAGAACTCACATTTTACAGTGAAGCTTCAGTCACGAGAGCATTTAGGGGATCGTCTACAAATTGATGAAGACGAAAATTATTTTGGCCCACCCCGCTTCACAGATAGCTGATAATGAGTTAAAACTTTCAACAATTGTTATATTTGACGCACATAATATTTACATGCAATTCCGTAAATTTTTTAAAAATATTCGGAAAGATATAAAGGTTTACTTGAAAAATCCCAAATTTTCCCCACATGTTTTTTGTTTATAACATGCAGAATTTTCCATTCAATTGTATGAAACTTACAGAATATTTGACAATATATTAAAGAAGCATTGTGTAAAAATTTGGAATGAAAAATTTGAATATTTCGGGAAATATGAGCATTTGTAGTATAATATCCAGAATACCCTTAAATACTTATTGATTAACTACATTATTTAACATCATTATTATAATATGGATATTATATTTCCATAATATTTAATATTAATATTCGAAGATCCAAGTTTCAAGAATGTAAATTTGTGGAAACTCATCATTTAGCTTCTCTTAGAGTGTACCGAAATTCACCAAGTTGTAAAGAGGATATATTTCTAAATTTTAATGATATTTGACTGGAATGTTTACATAAGTTGCCCTACATATCTGGCTTTGAAGTTATGAAAGTACATTTACGCTACATTCCGCGCATGCGCAGTAAACAATTATTTACTACAAATGCTCATATTTCTCTAAATATTCAAATTTTTACACAATGTTTCTCTCTCTCTAAGATATTGCCAAGTATTCTGTAAGTGTCATACAATTGAATGGAAAATTCTGCATGTTATAAGCAAAACACATACGAAAAAATTTGGGATTTTTAAGAAAACCTTTATATCTTCCCGAATACTTTTTTAAAAATTTACGAAATTGCATGTAAATATTATGCACGTCAAATATAACCATTGTTGAAAGTTTTAACTCATTATCAGCTATCTGTGAAGCGGCGTGGGCCAAAATAATTTTCGCCTTCATCAATTTGTAGACAGTCGCCTAATTGCTCTCGTGACTGAATCTTCACTATAAAAAGTGAGTTCAAGTCTAATGTTCATATGTTCAAATTTCTAAGAAAGTCTATCCATATTTTCGGAAGAAATATGGAATGGAATTCGGGAAAATATTCGAAAAAATATGAAAATATTAAGGCGTCCACATTAATTTGGCCATTCACTATAATGAATTTAAATGATTTTAAAAAAGCTAGCTGGAGTCATAATTTTAATCAATCAATGTAATATTTTTACAATCTCAAACTTTTGCTATTGAAAGGATACTGCTTAATAAATAATGATCCAATCAATAGGCATAATTGTAGCTACTCGGCTATTTAAATTCATTGTTTGACTTTGTGGACCTCTCATGTGTTTACTATCTTGTATCGTTTGTCATCGTGTGATTAATTGGACCTTTCTTCTTTGAAAATTCCGTGACTGGTGCTGTCTATCAGAATTTGCAAATGGAATGCATTGTGCCATTCATTATGTGTTCCACATTCATTTTACTACTTATTCATCGTGCCACCAACCTTGAGTAAAATCTATATAATTAACTCTTAAAAGCCTAATTTTTAAAAAATGTTTTTTTTACTTTCATTTCTTGAATAAAGCATGGGAAAAATACTTTTAAAAAATCCTATTTTCTTTTAAGTATGGTATATGGTTAAAAACAGTTTGTTACCAGCTGAAAACACTAAGCCTTATTTCAGAAATAAAAAATTTGATAAAATTCCATAATATTAAATACAGAGACGAATTTTAATAACTAATAATACGAATAAAGAATTTCCTTCAACATTGTAGAATAAAACAAGGTATTCTCAAACGTACAAAGCTAAAAAGATGCAGCATCAAGTGAAAAACGTCCATTTTTCATCAGCACTCAGGCTGTCATCAATATGTAGTAAACTGATTTAATAAAAATTTCATTATGTATCCTATTGGCAAGAACAGGCATTAGAGCTTCAGTCTTATTCCCAAGATGTCTGAAGACAAAATTGCATATGTTGCTTAAAGGCAACACTGGGTATTTAAGTGTTAATATGTTGATTTTCTTTATTTTTAAGCAATGGAATTTATTAAACAGTAATTCCCCAAACTTCGTGTTCGGAGAGTTATATTATAGTGCGTCTCTAATTATATGCTTAATTTTACATACAGTATGACTTCGATTAACCGTCACCATCCAGATGGATAACCGAATAGACGGATAATAGAAATCTCTTAATACATGTGTATAAACGTGATTTCACTGCTGGCTTGGATCGAAAATGAAAATAATATCCTCTATAAGTGAATAATCGTAAATGAAAATAATATCCTCAAAATGTGAGTAATCGAAAATGAAAATAATGTCCTCTAAAAGTGAGTAATCGAAAATGAAAATAATGTCCTCTAAAAGTGAGTAATCGAAAATGAAAATAATGTCCTCTAAATGTGAGTAATCGAAAATGAAAACAATATCCTCTAAAAGCGAATAATCGAAAATGAAAATAACATCCTCTAAAAGTGAATAATACAAACATATTGTATTTACTTTTACAAAACGATCGATATAAACTACAATATAAGAGTAGTTATGTACAGAAATGACGAATTAGATTTTGTTTGAGACGATGACGGATTACAGAAACTGACGGTTAAAAGAATGACCTTAATCGAAGTTTCACTATCCTCTAAAAGTGAGTAATCGAAAATGAAAATAATATCCTCTAAAAGTGAGTAATCGAAAATGAAAATAATTTCCTCTAAAAAATTAATATAATACCAAAATTTATTTCAAGTTAGTAACAAATTTAGTGTCTTTAATTATAAACTTCTATTGTGAAATTATATCACGGTAAAGGAAGATAGTATCTGCGTAGTTTTGTGTCGTTAGTTGGATGAAAGAAGAAGACATAAGAAAAAAAATTTAATAGAACGAACAAAAACACACTACAGCAAGTTGCCTTGATGCAGAAAAGATAAAAACTCACTGTTTTCAATATTTTTCTGAATAATTTAATTCATGTTTCCACATAACAATAACACAAGTTTAATTAATGATCTTTTCAATTGTTGGTATTAAAACATTTAAATTTTGAATCAAAAAGTAGAAAAGTTGCATTTTTAAATTAAGTGTTATCCTTGAAAATAATAAGACCCAAAGCCTGCATTCCAAAAATATAAAATTAATATAAGGAACTAGTTAGTAGATTTTCAGTAGCCCTGATTATTTATATTAGTATTTAAAAACAGAATAGGAATGGGCTCAAAAATATTTTAATTAAAACTGACGACGGATATCCTAAAGCACAACAAACCTTGATAAAGAAAAATAATGACCGATTGTTTATAACACTCGTCTGGCTAATATAAATTAAGGTTGCATTCAATAAAAGCAAAGCCTTATTTATTCACTTTTATTTAGTGTTTACACTAAAGGCCTGAAACCGAGGTCGTTTGTATCGTAAACCTTTATAAGATAGTTTGGGTCATTAAATTCACGAAGCTCACCACTGTAACAGGTGATATGCAAATGCATGCAGATCACGTAATTGGTATGAGAAGCGTAAAGTGGTTCCTTCGAAGTGGAATGAATCTATCGCTGGAGGCATTTTTTCACTTTCTGAGCCAGAAAGAAACCCGTTTTATGCAGATGAGAATAAAGGTAGAGCAGCATTAGGAATGAATGAAACCGAATTCTTTTCAGATGGCATCATTTTAGGTAGATTCCTTTTAGGGAAACTATTTACTGCGATGCTACTTAGAGCACAATTTCAGAGAAATTTCAGAACAATTCACTCATGGTCTCTAGAATCTAAACCTAAATGGCTCAAAAATATTTTAATTAAACCAGACGACGGATATCCCAAAGCAAAACAACCATGATAAAGAAAAATAATAACCGATTGTTTACAATATTCGTCTGGTTAATATAGGTTATGGTTACATTTAAGGTTCACACGGGAGTGCCAGCTACTTGGCACTTTCACTACCGACTGCCGGCTCTTGTGGTTTTTAGCTAGCGACTGTCACGTCGGCGTGACACCAGCTTTAGTGTAATTAGGCTTAATGTCGGCCAGTTCGAACCGCACGTTTTCCCCGCGGTCGTCCTCAAATGGTTAATAAAAGCATAGGTTTACTTATTCACTTTTTAATCAGTGTTTACACTAAAGGCCTGAAACTGAGGTTGTTTGTATCGTAAACCTTCTTAGGTTTCTTAGGACACGACTTTTCAGAACAATTCACTCATGGTCTCTAGAATCTAAAACCTAAATGGCTCAAAATATTTTAATTAAACCAGACGACGAATATCCTAAAGCAAAACAACCATGATAAAGAAAAATAACAATCGATTGTTTACAATATTCGGCTGGTTAATATAACTTTAGGTTACATTTAAGGTTCACACGTTAGTGCCAGCTACTTGGCACTTTCACTACCGACTGCCGGCTCTTGTGGTTTTTAGCTAGCGACTGTCACGTCGGCGTGACACCAGCTTTAGTGTAATTAGGCTTAACTAGAAAAAAGTACGCCGGCAACTACACGCGTTTAGAAATGTCGGACAGTTCGAACCGCACGTTTGCCCCGCGGTCGTCCTCAAATGGTTAATAAAAGCATAGATTTACTTATTCACTTTTTAATTAGTGTTTACACTAAAGGCCTGAAACTGAGGTTGTTTGTATCGTAAACCTTCTTAGATTTCTTAAGACACGACTTTTCAGGAAAATTCACTCATGGTCTCTAGAATCTAAAACTAAACATCGTTCAGAAGTTTAGTAGTAGTAGCCGCCTACAGCTACCAGCTTTTCGACCGTAATATCTCGTAACTGTACGTACAAAGTAGAGAAATAAATTAGCTAAATCGTACCAATTGTTGAGGCTGGAGGTCTATTTTGCGACATCTTTCGGAAATGGAGTGTGGTGGGTAGCAGGCTACCATTAATGACGTATCTAGGAGTCATAACCCCATTCGTACCTTCACATGAAATAAAACTTGTCAAAATCGGTCCACTGGTTGGGGCTTGAGAAATCGTGCCTTTGTTTTGCCAATTATATAGACGTAGGAAATATATATAGATGAAGTACGCAAATATGTATAAAGCTTTGCCCATGCTATTGTGAGCAGGTCTACAAGGTTAATTTTAATTAGACTCCAACCGGCAAGTGATATGCTGTTGGAAGGATAAAACTCTCGGCCGAGTTCGTAGGTGTCCCTTCCGCTCAAAAGGGATTGAAATGGTGGTGGGGAGGGGAGCTGAAATTTTCATTTCCCCACAACACCCTCACTATTCAAGATAGAAAGTTAGTTGAAATTAAGCAAACTGTCGCCTCATCCTAATGAACAACTTTTGTTTGGAAAGTTTTTCGATAATATAATTTCTTAGAAGTTAAAGGTTGAAAAGCGTTTTTCAGCCCTTAATTCTTCTTATTTATTTGATACTTAGTTGAAAAGCTTTCATCAGTTTTTTTCTTAATATGTCTAGATTGGTTTCATTTCCTAAAAAAATTCCTGTGCTTGCCTCTTCTGTTTTGTTTCTTCGAATATAGATGGCGCCATGGGACTAATGTTTTCTTTAATAATTCCTCCTTTTAAAAGAAAGTTAGCGTGGGTTTGTGATTACGCGAAGACTTTTTTTTCTCAACTATGGGCATAGGGTAAGTTTTTATTTGTGAAGGCAAATTTTAATGTAGCCCAGATGGCTGATAATTTTAATCAATCTTATTAACGTTTTGATGTTTGTGTTTTTCCTCTTTCTTTTGAAAATATGCTTTTTGATGTACAGATGTCTTTTGTGTGGGAAATTTCTGCTAAGAGAAGTTATGTTTGACGTAATGCTAGCTTCTTACAGAAAAAATTCCCAATTATTATTTTGAATCCATTTCGAATAAAGTTCTTAGCCCTTGAAAAATGGACTAGAATGGATTCTTTGTTTGCTTTTGGTTTTATTCGATTACCTCTGAGTTTATTTTATTTTTTGGCTTTCTTTGTATCATCTTGATTTCCATTGTTATCTGTTTTTTTTTGTACTTAAACATTGTATACATTTTATTTTCAAAATTTTATTCTATAAATTTCATTGTTCATAAATAAAAAAAAATTGTTGCTCTTGTTTAAAATTTAACTTAAGATTATATTTTAAATTTATTCCAATTTTTCTAGTTGATGAAATTAGATGAGGAAATAGCGGAAGAGGGTAACAATTTCTTTTTCTTGCATCTCAGGACAAAAGGAATCTACTTTCAAATTCCAGCTTGCTGACAGGAATTTTTTTTGCTTTGTTTTATGGTTCAAATATTTTGGTCTAATGTCCTACATTTTACAGGGCTGTGGGACATACTTGAAGCGCTCAAGTGGGTCAACCAGAATATCTAGAGTTTCGGAGGAGACAGCTCAAGAATCACCATCACCGGGGCTATTACTGGAATATTTTTGTTCTGAAAATGAATATGATGGAAGAGACTTTCCGTAGAATTAAAGGACTTATGTTTTGTCCATTCAGAATTAAAATGAAGCACTTAGTCCGTGAAAAATAGATTTAGCCCGACAGTCACCTAGTAGATGGGTGAGGATTTTCAGTTGGAAGGTTGTGAGTTCAATCCCTAGGTAGTGCTTTTAAGCGGCATTATCTAAAATTGGCAGGCCGATATGTTTTATACGTTCTACGCTTTAACAACGTAATGCTCCTTGCTGGAGAATTTCCTGGTTTTCCTTCCAGAGGAAACACAAATGTCAGCCAGTACTCTGGAAGTTCTCCAATCCAAGACAACTGACCTCTATAGATTGAATTCAGACTCTATCTTAGGTGATATGCCAGAGTCGCTTGACCGACAAAAAGTCGTGAAAGAAGGGCTGAAAATTTTGTAAAGATTAATGCTAAAATTCATCCATCAAGATGGTTACGTTTATTGGTTCGGTTATTCTGGACAGAACAATGAATTCCATGGACGGATTCGTCCTAAATTTGATAGAGATATTCTGTTGGCATAATATCACAAACCAAATTTCATTTGTCTGCTGTTCTATTTTTGAATAAACCGGGTTCACAAACAGATATAATTCCAAAAAATATTTTATTTTTCGACCTAGGACTAGCCATCTTATCCAATGGTGATTGGGCGTCCCTGAGCCCAGGGATGCATTGATCCAAAGGCGCCTAAAAATTACAAAACTGATTTTATTTTAATATTGACCAAAAATGTATTTAAATATTTTTATTCTATGATACGGACTGTCCCATACGTCCCGTCAAGCAAAGACGATAGCCGCCTCCGAAATCAGTCCTGAGTATCACTCTGAAGTAGTGATTGATTCACATACGCAGCGCGTGCTTTCTGTTAGAGTGGCTCGCTCAGATGTGTTTGGGGAAGAGGGAGTTTTCAAACGGACAATGCCAACTTCATTGTGGTTTTGAGGGGCAAAGTGAATTTCCTTGTCTTTGATAAAGAGATCGGACGTTCCGTATTTTGAGGACCCTTATTTCAATGGCCTTAGGAATTAGAGGGTTAAATTAAATATATGATCAGGGCTTAACTGACAGCCATCGATTTGTTAATGTTACATAAACATGACATCATTACAATATTCGTTCAGAGACAATCAGTGATAAAAATCCTAATCGTGCGTCAAAGAAGTTACTTGTAATACTGAAGGTTACTTGTAAAACATTGTTTTAAAAAAAGAAGGTGATTTGAAATTGTAAAGCGTTAATCAGAAAGCATGTTATTTTTTTCCTTCTCAAATTATTATATTAGTGTAATAAAAAAAATTACTAATAAAGTGAATTTATTTGTGGAAGAGTAAATACGAAAATAATAGCAGACAACGATAAGAAGTAAGAACTCGGTAAATGACTTCAGCAGAGGCCATTCATCCATGCAGATTCAAAACTGGAATAGGTTTTCTGTAGAGGAAAAGACTTTAAGGTCTGATATTTAATATCCTAAGGCCTGAACCCATTCTGGATTATATTGGGAAGAAAATATTTATCCACAAAGAAGAAATTAAAGTTCTTAAACAAATTTAAAACATGGGCTTTAAAATCTATCTCTTTATAGAAATTGTGGAACAAAAGAAAGGACACCAGTAAGCAGGCGTTACAATGTAAACAAAGTAAACACATGGAGCACCCATTCCATTAACTTTGAATCTGCATGGCATGAATGGTGATCTGATGAAGTCATCCCTCGATTCCTTTATTTTATCGTTGTCTGCTATTATTTTTTGTATTTTAACTCTCCACAAATAAAATTACCTTATATTAGTATTTTATTTATTTTATGCTTCGACTTTGTCCTGATGCTGCTGCACTTCACAAACCAATTAAACTCTTTCTTTTATTTTTCTTTAGATATCTCATTTTTTTTTGTCCTTATACATTCAACTTTATTAGGTAGGGTATTTCAGGGCCAATACAGGTTCCAAGTCACATTTTCATGGGGCGCCAAATTCTTCTAGTCCAGGACGCTCAAAGTTGTTAAGATGTTCTGATGGGGCCAAATTACTCTAGCCCAGGGTGCTCAAATTTGTTAAGACGTTTTGATGGGCGCCAAATTACTCTAGCCCAGGCGCCAAATTTGTTAAGATCGTTCTGATGGGGCGCCAAATTACTCTAGCCCGTGGCGCTCAAAGTTGTTAAGACGTTTTGATGGGGCGCCAAATTACTTAGCCCAGGGCGCTCAATTGTTATGTTTGATGCCAAATACTCAGTCCAGGAGCAAAGTTGTTAAGATTCTGATGGCCAAATTACCTAGTCCAGGGGCGCCCAAAGCAGTCAAGATCGTCTCTGATGGGCGCTAAATTACTCAGTCCAGGGTGGCCAAATTTTTAAGATTCTTTGATGGGGCTCAAATTACTCTACTCCCAGGGCGTCAATTGTCGAGCCTCCTTCTAGAGGTGTCAAATGTAGAGATTTATCAAAACAAGAGGTCGAATTTTTTTTATGAATACAATGTTTTTCCTTTTATATACTTGAGTGTGGAAATAAAATATGCATGCTTTTTTTAATAAGGAGAGAAAAAATCATGATGCCGTGTTTTAGTCAAAAAACAGAAGAATATTGCTGTAAGATTTATTTCACAGCAGCAATTTAAATTTGAGGTTGAAAACGAATTTACCGCAATGAAATCTACATTTTGAAAACACGTGTCTTAGATGCTCTTTCAGACAGTCATTGACTTGGGAAGATTCACCAACTGATTGGTGGCCTCAATGTCTGCTATTAAGAATTGTCTTTGTCGAACTACATGAAACAAGGAGGGAATTGACGAGTGTGTTGTATGCTGAATGGTATTTTATTCCCCATGTTGTATTTTGCATTCAGATATTCGACAATAAAACTTAAGTTGAGGGGAAATTGTCTAGACTAGCTCATTGTGTGTTAGTGATTTCAAGTATGACGTGTAACAAGACAAATTGTTTATACACAAACAATTGACCTTTAAATGAGAATGTGCATTTCTTCAGTGACTTAAAGCTGAATAACCAGGGGAGTGGTCTCCAAACTTTCTCGTATATTTCTAAGTGGAGATTCGTCCAAAATCTCGACTTTTTTTGATGATTACAATTTTCTCTTTGTACATACTTCTGTATAAGTGAGAGAAAACAAAAAAAACAAACAAACCTGAAATCAAATATCTGTTGCCACGTTTAAAAAAAAATACATTTTGAAGCAGGCGATAAAATAGGCAATGCAATGAATACTAAAGGAAAATTGCTTTGAATTGAATTCCAAGAAAACAATCTTATACTCCCAAATACAAATAAATTGCAAAAGTGTGAATAAAAAGATTTCTGAAATAATGAGATCGGTTTGATTTATATAATAAAAATATTGTTAACAATGATGGAATATTTATTGCCAAAAAAATTTACAACAATAATAGTACCAATACGCATGCGCATCAGAATAGGATTAAAGAAATTGAATATGCATGAACGCTTCTTTTGTTTGATTGTCCAAACTTTATATGACCCATATTCATAACGATAAAACTGTGTACCAAATTTTTATCCATTTAGCTATCAAGTTTTTGAGTTTATAGTTCATGACTTCGACATACACAAAGACAGACTTGCTGATGGATTTTGTCCAAAATTTGATAGAAACCCTAAAATGATGTTCACAGACCACATGCCGAATTTCATCCCTGTAGCTCAATAGTTTTGAGTATCGTATTACAGACAGACATATAATTCCAAAAATTGTGTGTTTCGGACCAGGAGGTCTAAAATGGGATCTGCTAAAATCTCTGAGTTCTGAATTTTTTGATGATTACAATACTTTCTTTGTAAGCAATTTCTATAATGAGAAAGTAAAAAGACTGAAACAATTTTATCAGATATAAATTAATATAAATACAATTTTGTGATTTTGTTGTTTTATTTTATTTTCTTACTTGACACAGTTTCCGAATGCGGTAGAGACCGTAATTGTTTTAACTTCTCCTGTAAATAATAAAATAAGAAATCACCCGCTGCAAGTAACGGGAGCAAATTTTTCTTCATTCGAGAGATTTTCACCAATTTGACGTGTTTAAACGATATATATGTCGATAAATGTTTAACATTGATTGAAAACAAATAAATAAACATATGTTTTATGACAGGAAATATTTTTTCATTACATATTTCTTTATTAAAAACTTGGTAAACAAACTTGTGAAGTATTTTCGTTGTAACAATTTTATTATAATTCAATAAATTAGAAATTCTCAGTTGTCAAACGTAAGTCAAAAAGATGAAATTTCAGAATCTTTTCGAAATTTAATAAAGCAAAGCACTGTTTACCAAACGTTCGAAAATATTATCAAATATCACCGATTGCGGATAAATAATCAGATGTATCTGGCGTCCAAACTATATCACGCGCATTATATACCACTGATGTAATTTCTACTTTATTAAAAACGGAAATTAATTTGAAATATATGATTATATAATTTAAAATTTCTCCCGCTGAACTATTGATCAATCGATAGTAAATTTTATTTCAATATTTTAGAGCTATTAAATTTGAAATTGTGAACGACAATTATCTTTTTAAATTTAAAATTACTGAAATTTAGGTTCTCTACAAGAAATAATGTGTTTAACGCCTCGCAGTGCTATGGACGAGTTTTATTTTGGAGACGTCAGAGCGTTACGAGAGACAGATCTGGCTAAAACATAACAGATAACTAATAAATAGATAAAATAAGCATAGTTTTAGGACAGGAAATATTTTTTTATTTATATTTCTTTTATCTAGACTATACCATGCATGATATACACTGACGGATTTACTAATTCTATTAAAAAACGAAAATTATCTGTAAATATAGGATTATAATTTCAAATTTCTCGGGAACCATTGATCATACCGAGATAAATTTTATATCAATCGATAGCAAATTTATTTCACTATTTTAGAGCTATTCAATTTGGAAATTAAAAGACAATTACTCTTTAAATTCAAATTGATTGAAATTTGGTTCCCTAACAATAAAATAATGCTGTTTAACGTCTCGCAGCATGCACGAGTTTTCATTGTTTATGTCCGAGCCGCTGCGAGAGGAGAGATCTGCCATTATATTAGTAATTCATTTCTAAGATGACGCTATAACTTTTGTATTGATGGAAGTCTAACCTCTTAATGGCAACGTATTAATCATCAGGCACCTGTGTACCAAAACTAGTTCTGTTTGTCCCTCAAACAAAATGCAGAATGGGAGATAGGGCCTTTTAACATTATGGACTGAATACAGAGTTTTCGTGATTTCACATCGTTTTGAGCGTCATCTGCCTGATCCTGTGCCTGCTGAATTTGTTACATTTCTGTGCGTAACGAGGATAAGTAATAATATACAGCTATGTTACCATTATTCATGCGTTCAGTTCCTTGCCTGGTGTCCACCCATGGTATAGTGATTAGGGAAGGCAGGATTCACTGATTTGAATCGGAAGAAGAATACTATGGATTCTATCCCGTCTGCATAATACCAACCTTTACAGGAATAGGGACAATGGAGAAATTTCAAGCATGGCGATTGGTTGTTTCAGCAGCTTCATGTATGACGTCAGATTATTACTTAGTATTAATTTAAAAAATGCATAAGAAATAGAAAAGTTTAAAAAGTATAACCTTTTTTTTTCTTTTGAAACCTTCCCTTAATTATCAGTACTCTCTTTTCAATTTTAATAATGAGCAGTAGTTTGAACCATATATATTATGTATGTACGAGAGAGAAAGAGTGACCATGTGTAAGTGATAAGTTCCAGTTAATGAATAAAACTGTACTAAAAAAAATTAAAGTTTTCAGATCAGCAGATAAATTGAAAAATTGTTTAGTTATTAATGATATCCTTTTCTCAAAACGAAAAGTCTAAATAAATTACTTCCTTTTTTATCACTTAAATTGTAATATCAGGAAGAAATAGAAAAAATAGTTTGAAAAATTGAAAAGTCAGAAATTATAAAATAATTGACATTGCAAAATATTCATATTGAAAATGAATAGTTTTCGATTTAAATTCGAATGAAAGACTGCATTTTAATTTAAAAAGAAAATTTTAGATATTTAATTAAAAATAGCAGTTTTCATATTTTGCTGAGAGATGGCGTCACTATTTATTTTGTTTCACACTCAATATTTCAAGCCATTCTGACAAGCTCAAATTTGTTATAGAAACATTGAAATTCATTGGAAATAAAAAAGGTATTTTCGTTAGTAAAATTCGTTTAAAATCGTATTTTTATGTGTTAATTCGTATTCATCAGAGGATAAACTTTAAATGTCCTTTGATCATCTCTATAAGGTAACTAGAAAGTAAGTTTATGATATCATACGTGCCGCTGCTGAAACAACCAATCAGCACACTCGAAATTTCTCCATTGTCCCTATTCCTGTAAAGGTTGGTATTATGCATCCCGTCTATGCTCTTATCGAGCATTATTCGAAACCTGGTAGGCGCGCTGAAGCTTCAGCGCTGAATTCCGCGTTGCGGTCGGGCTGATTGTTGAATGTTTTCCTCCAAGCGAAACGTAAATATGGGTCAGATTCCCCTGAAAGTTCTCTAGGAAAACAACTTATCCCCAATGGAGTACTGGAGCTGAAGTTAGACTTTCTTCCTCATATGATACCTTGGAGCTTCAAGGTTACTTTCAAGGACATAAACTGATGTATTTGCCCTTTATCATGAGCCCTCGCCTCATAGACTCGACCAGATTAGACAGAAAACAACAAATTTGATTCAAAATACTATAAGGAAATTCCGCATTTGTGTAAGAGAAATTGTTTTCCATTTTCACTAAGTCTCTTTGAAGTACAGAAATAAATTCGGAAATGTATAGTGTTTAAAACTCTCTCTAAATTATTACTCTAAAAACTAAAATAAATTCTTCATTCATACTCTAAATAAAAATCTCCAATTTACCGACTGTAAATGCCGTTTTTATTATATGAAGAATACAAAGTTAAACTCAAATTCTAAAGACATTTTTCCACTCTACTAAAACAACGTTGCCATTCCTGAAAAAACAAACTCTTAAAACATAGATAATATAAAGATACAATCAATTACAAGACATGTAATATAAAGAAAATGGTATCAGTAATTAATAGTTTGAGGTTAATGAACTATTATTTAGAGTTTTTAGTTTGAAAATGTAAAGGAAAAATATTAAAGTCAAAATATTGTTCATATAGTTTGTTGGACGAAAAGGCTGCCTGAAATATTAGAAAAGTACAAAAGTTGTGTAATGTGCAAATGGTAGCGTGGCTTTATATCCACACGTTATACTATATTATTTCTTATATTTATTTATTTTATATGGCTTTCTCACGTAAAAATGGGCGAATTTTTCCAAGTACCTTGTTCTTCCAAAGTGCACGAAATGATACCCATATGATAATACGTGGAAGATTCTCAAAATGCTGAAACAAGTCTGCATTGTTAATTCAAAAAGCGCACACATGTGCTCCAAATGCTTTAGCAGACGTGTATGTTTCGTGTCTGATATTTTTTTTCATTACTTGTCTTAAATTTAAACTTTGGTTAAATTAATGCTCAAAAAAGAGGTAACGTCTTTTCAAGGATTATTATGTTGGTTTGGATCTGACACTTAACCCTGAGTTTTATTGATTTAGGTATTAAACAGGGTGAATAAAAAAAACGTGGTCAAACTTTAAGGGTAGACCAGACACATTATAAGCACCGATATCTTTCTGAATATTAATGGTATTTAACTGGAATTTTTATACAAGTTGCACTATATAATGGCTCCTAAGTTGTGAAAGAAAAACTACGCTACCTGTCTTGCATGCGCATTAAAAAAGTATTTACTAAAAATGCTGATATTTTCTTTGTTATTCAACACATTTACTTGAAATTTTGATACATTGCTTCTCTAGTATATTGCCACTTAGTCTGTAAGTGTCATAGATTTTCAAGGAAAGCTCTGCAAGTTATAAGCAAAAAACACACTGAAAAATTTGGGTTTTTTTTCAAGAAACCTTTATATCTTCCCAAATATTCATGCTATTTTTACAAAAATGCATTTAAATATTGCGCACATCACACAAAAGAATTGATAAAAGTTGCAAACCATTATCAGCTTTCTGTGAAGCGGGAGAGCGAAAATCCCTCTTCCATTTCATCAATTTTTGGACGGTCCCTTGAATGCCCTCGTGATCGAATCTTTGATGTAAATTGTGAGTTAAAACTTATTCTTTATATGGACGAAGTTCGAGAAAAATTCATCCAGCCTTTCGAGTGATATTCGGAAAAATACGAAATATGCTTATGCGTGCCTCACTTGGCCTTAAAGTGTGATAAAGCACAAGCGAGTGCATCCAGCTGCTTCACAGAAACCTGATAATGCACATTTTTTCGAATATCTCCCGAAAGGCTGGATGAACTTTCCCCGAATTTCGTCCATATAAAGAATATGTTTTAACTGACAATTTACATCAAACATTCGGTCACTATGCCATTCAAGAGACCGTCCAAAAAATTATTAACTGGAAGAAGGTGTTTGGCTCACTCCGCTTCCTAGAAAGTTGATAATGGATTGAAACTTTTATCAATATTTTTGAGATAATGTGCGCAATATTTGCATGTATTTTCGTAAAAATAGCATGCATATTCGGGAAGATATAAAGATTTCTTTAAAAAATTCCAAATTTTTCCGCATGTTTTTTGTTTATAACTTGCAGAGTTTTCCTTGGAAATCTATCACACTTACAACGTACATGGCAATAATTTAGAGAAGCAATGTATCAAAATTTCACGTAAATACGTTGAGTAATAAAGGAGATATTAGCATTTGCAGTAAAAAAGTTTTTACTGCTCATGTGCGACAGGTTAATTTTTTATAAATTTACAAAATATTAGACATAGTGAAATGTTACCCTATTTTGACACAAAAAAATTGTTAAAATTAAATCTTTGATTTTTTTTTAAGAAAGATCATTTCAGTATAATGATAAAGGTGTACTTTACTTGTATAAAAAGTTTCAAACATGTATCTATAAAATATTTTGAGAAAAGGTACATCGAAATTGCAAATTTCACATTTTTTGTTTTGACACAAAAAAATTTATAAAAAACAAGTTTTTGAATTTTTTTTTTCAAAAATCATTTCAGTTTCATGAAAAAGACATACTTTACTTGTTTAAAAAATTTGAAACATGAATCTATAACAAGTTTCGAGAAAAGGTACATCGAAATAACAGGGTTGGGGTTAACGGACTCAGGGTTCCAACTCCCCTTAATGGCAAAGATAACTAATGGATTTACGAGAATTCTAATGTATTTTGATGAAAATGATTGATTTTATGCTCCATGAAAGATGAGCAAGATTTACAGGTTCCAAATCTAAATCCATTTGCCACAGGTCTCATCCCATAGAATTATTTTTAAGGTAATTAAAACATGGAAAATTTAAAAATCATTTATGTTAAATGACTGAATCGTTTATAACCCAGAAGATGATTGTTGTATTGTCTCTTTTTTTTAAAAAAAGAATGTTTCCAATCAAACATAACAACAACCTAACGTAAATTTAATAAATGAGAAGGAGTCTTTCTTTGGTGGAGAAATATTGTTCGAAAACAATTAATAGGCACTGTTAGTACACCTACATTTGAAAACCTGATCATGTAGATAAAGGGTTCCCGAACTTTTTCCTCTCGCGTACCCCTTGATTAGACTTTTTGTTTCCGCGTACCCCTACTATCATATCCTCCCCCTCCAACCATCCTATGCAAAGAAGTTTTCATCAATGATGTTAAGGTATGTGACTACCCTAAATTCCTCGTTTTACAGAAAATTTTCGAAATTTGTTTTATTTGTTTATTTTGTAGTCCATACATTTAGGTATCTAAAAATGCTTTATTTTTGTTTCTGCTATAATTACAAATAAAGTTATAGCATAAATAATAACCGGAAGTGACAATTCTGATACCGGAAGTGGCAATTGAAAGAGCCTTAAAAATACAAACAATTACTTTGAACAACTATATTTAAATTCTCAAGCAATATATTGTCTAAAAACATAGATTTAAGCTTCCATTTCTTATTTTTATTGTTTTATTAGTTTTTGGCGACGCTTTTTTACAAAATACAACACAACAGTAATTACAACAATAAAAATTACTTTTTGACGCTCAAATTGCTGTTTTATAATTTAATTCCATTTATTTTGAACTGTTATCTGTTCTCATGTGTTTTGAAATGTAAATTTATCCACAGATTCTTAAAAATTACATGAAAATTGACAAAAAGCTAATTCAGATATCGAGACGCCACTAACTATCTACTATACAAAATTATTCAGAAAAAATCTGAAAAGCTGAAAGAACACAAAAGTCGTTTAAAATCAAGTAAAAGAGGGTTTGACTTGTAAATATGGCGAGTTTTAAGATTCTAAGATGTGTACAAAATTTTTTGTACTCTATGAAAATCTTTAAAAGCGTTTTCTGAGAAATTGGAATTTTCGATATTTTTCTACGCGGCAAACATAATTTCGGAAAATGTTTTTAAGATATTAAAATGAAATTTGGCCAAAATGTTTTATTTGTTTCTAGCTATGTTATGAACTAGAATCTAAGCTCTCTGCCTATATTTATTTATTTTATTGACCTTTTAGTGAGAAAAATCGATGATTTTTTAAAAAAAATTCGAGTTTGTTCGCAAAGTTTGGAATATCTCCAACACCTTTCGAGGTATTAAAAATATCCTAGTTCATAACACAGATAAGCATGTTAGCTATATACTGTGCAAATATTGATGAAATATATTCAATACAACTTCTTATAGGAGGTTTGGCGTAAGTGCAAATTTTCACTAAAATTTTGCTAAAAATTGCCTATAATTTGAAAGTGAATGAAATTTCCAATGAAATTGCATTGGAATTCTCAGTTTTATAACTCATTTTAATTAAAAACATGAATGTTTCATTAAAAATTTAAAAATTTGAAAAAAAGTGTTCCGAAGGTAGTCACATGGGCTTAGGCAAGCTTAAGAGTCAATCGACTCGAATTAATAACATTTGAAAAGACTTACTTTTGATTTTACATTTCTGTACCAGGTTTACAATAGTATTAGTTCAACGCCAAAACAAATTAAGCCAGTATTGTAAAAATGTCGCATTAACTTTCAAAGAGAGCTAAAAATTACACTCCGTAATAATGAATTATTCAAGTGGTATTGTTATTAGATAACTTGGAGGAATAAAATTATGTAACTTTTTTAATTCCTTATGTTGCCTTGTTTCCGCCATTAGCAACCTTGATTTCGCGTACCCCAAATAGTCCTTCACGTACCCCTAGGGGTACGCGTACCACAGGTTGGGAACCTCTGATGTAGATAAATGACGTTGTTAGTGCCATAATACATTAATTTTGCATCTTACAAGTTAGAGTAGGGATACTTGATCATATGGGATACTTGAGACACCCTTTTTTTCTCTACAGCAAGTTTATTTTTCTTTCTTCAGTTGACAACATTTAAACACATTTACAGTTCGACGTATGTGAAAAAGAAATCAAGTAATTTGGTGCCATTTTGAAAGAGTCACGAACAATAGTCCTTTTTATACTGTCTGAAGTAAATATTAAGGTTTCAGAATTTTTTTTGGATTCAAATTTTGTTTTTAAGCTGTAATAGTATTCCTAGTTGAAATAATTGTAATTTCAGGTACATTTTAAATTTACAATAGTTTAAATATCTACAGGTATTATTTAGTTATAGTTTGGTAAACAGAAATAGTGGTAGTGGGGATACATGTGACACTGAGACTGGGGATACATGAGCCATGGCTCAACTATCCCTAATGCGAAATTAGAGTTCATTAACTTTGTTATTTAGAGCATTTGAGTAGTTTATTTTTACAAAATTTGCTATGCTTAAGATATATCTGAATAGTAGGCTTTCATAAAAAATAATAATGATGCAAAAAAGCTAATTTGTCACTGATAGGTCAGGTATGGAGCAATCAAGTGCGCCTATTGAAAATTTTCAGATTTCTTCAGATTTTACTCCCCATGAAGATTTAAATTTACGTCAGAATAGTGTAATTAATTTTTCTGTTTCTGGTCATATATCTGTAAATTCTCCTATTCCTGGTACCTCAACTAGTGAAACAACTGTTTTTCCAGAGGTTGTGCAACCTAATCCAAAAGCCTTGCTTTGCTTTAAGAAAAGATTTAGGAAAAGAGCTAAATCAGCTGGTTTGACTTCCACTCCCGAAAAACAAAAAAAAAAAATGAGGAAAGGCTATTGAAAATATCGCGAAAAGAAAAAAAAGAAAAGAAAAGCAACAAAGATCACAATTTAAATTTTCTTGGAAATTACCAAAGGTTAAAACAAAACTTTTTCCTGAACAATCGAAAAACATTTATGAAAGATTCTTACGATACATCTGATTTAGATTCTGACAATTATCCAATTAAAAGTACCAGTTCAACAATGTCAGTATATGGAAATACTGAAAGTGGTGATGATTTTATCAATAAGAAATCTGCTATTAATGATTGGCTGCTGGTAAAATATATTAGGGAAGAAAACCATAAATGTTGTTGGCCAAATTCTAAATATTCTTGGAGATGGGCTGATCATAAATCCAAATTTAAAAGGCCACAAAATTACGACATTGTTGTCGTTGATGAAAACAATATTGAAATGATTTTTCGACCACCAAACATAACGACAAAAATGACCATGTTGTTAATTTTGTTTTCACGACTGGTTGTGATGGACTTTTTTTTATCTTTAGCATAAAGAAAAACATGTTTAATTATAAGCAGTAAAACTTATATTATTGTATTCTGTAGATATTTTTCTGAGCTGACTCAAGCATCCCTACGCTAGGAATCATGTATCCCTCTCATGGGGATACTTGAGCCACAATGTGAAACAAAAAGTAAATATTTATTAAGCAATAAAATTGGACGAAAATTGCTAATTTTATCATTTAATTTCGAAGACAAAATATCAAAAATTACGCTACAATATTCTATTCTTCAATGCCTAATTATAAAAAAATTAAAATAAATAAAATTTTAAAATTGGCTCAACTATACAATGTTAATTTTAATTATTAATGACATTCCTCCTACAAAATACAATATCCGAGATGTAGCGTAAATATAAATAAAAACGCCAACCTTAAAATCGCACTCAGACAAAACAATATCGAACCAAAAACCGAATAACACCGATACACACAAACAAACTCTATACACAAAAGGAATTGGTAAATAAACCTTTTTAATGATTATTTTTTTGAGAAAAACCCAGTTAATCCATTGTCACCCACACAACTAACCAATTAAAAGTTTAAAAATGTAAAAACTCCATTACCAATGATGCACCGGGTGTGTTGATTAAAGTTATATTATAAAAGCCGACAGGATCACCCAATCCCAGTGCAGGGAGCCCGCCAATTCAACGGTATTCAGTCCTTCATGTATAATGCAAATCAACCAGGTCCACATCTCCATCGTGACAAGGCGCCCCCGACCGTGAAAGAGAATAAGATCTATAGGCCATACATTAAAATGTCAATGTTAAAAGTCTTATTGAAAACAATTTAATTAAAACCATTAAACAATCTTAAAAGTTTAAATTCAAATGTCTAAAATTTCAAAATGGCAATGCCATGAAATCGAATATAAGACCAAACAGATTCTTTTCAAAATTACAAAGTCGAAAGATACCATTACAATCTAAAATAACTAAAATCCAATATAAACATAAAACACCAAACACTAGCTGGTGTAGTGCGGAAGTTTGGAGAGGGGGATGCCAACTCAGGTGTCACCTTGGTCATCTGACCGCGTTCCAAAATTATGAGGTGAGCCCCAGAACAGCTCTCGCGTTGCTCCAAAATAGGTCTTTATTGTAACTAAACTTTGCCAAACTCACCAAACTTATGAACCACGCAAAGCAAGAACTGATAAAAGTAATAGAAACGCAATCCTTTAAATTTTTTATGCGTAAAATAATCATCTGGAGCTAAAAAATCGTTATTATTTAAACAACAACAGAGACCCATGCTCGGACGATATTTTGATCTTCTAAATTTTTCTTAAAAACTTCTCAGTTTTTAGAACTCCAGTGGAGAACTGCTTTTATTAAGCCCGTTTTACGGTGTGCATTTTGGAACAATACCTCTTCTCGTAGACAAATTTAGTCCAAAATTTGATGCTGATCAGCAATTTTGATGTGAAAACCGAATACATAAAGTCATTTTCTTAGCTCTGTTCTGATACTGATTTATCGTGTTGAGATCCACATGAATAATCAGTGCGACAGTCTATTTTTCACTAGCCCTGGCCCAAAATTCGATGTAGGACCTACAATTTTGATGTCAAAAACGTCACTCATCCAGAACCCTTTATTTTGAAGTTATAGTGTTTACGCGCATAAACATATAATCTTTCCATTGTGTGATGGATTAGTTTGATACAAATCTACAATTTTTTTGTGTTAAGATTGCATACCAAATCTTCCCTATTTTCACATACACACAAATGTAATTCCAAAAATCTAGACACAGAGAGTCCTAAAGTGTGGAGATTCGTCAAAACTTTAAGCACTAATTTTTTTGAAGATTACAATATATTCTCTTAGCGTACTTCGTATATGAAAAAGGAAAAATATCTATAATGCCTATAATAATTTGTTTTATAATATCAAAAAGCGAAGCGAAACATTTCCAGAATACCATCACATGCAATAGTAAATTCATATCGCACAACTTTAAAACAAGAAACACAGTTAGCACTGTATACGTATCGGCTGCAGATGGATTAAATGCTCGTACAAAGGAAGAATTATACCTTTCTTTAAGGGATTAATTACAGAAAGTATTGCTTAAGATGCGGAAGAGGTAATTTTCCTTACGGCGAGTGAAGTTAATTGTTGCCTTTCACAATTCCCTGGAAGAAAAGCTTGTTTCCAAAAAGAAGAAATAATAATAAAAGCGATTTTTCAGCTTTTTTCTTCCTTCTGTGCAACAGAGCGGCACAATCGATTGATTGAAGAGTCAGATAAAAAGGCGTGACAGCTGTGTGGTAGCCACCATTTTCCTTGACCTTTCCAGCGATGAAGTTCGGCGATTTTTTGGATGAAAAAATGCTCGCAACATCAGAAGGGATTACCCCGAAATTTCAAGAAATGTAGAAGTCTGATTTCTGAACACGATCAGCCGCAAACGAATCTAAAATCCTGCTTGCTTCCAAAACTTATGGTGTAATATTGCGGTTTCTACTTACTTCGTGTGAGTTGTCCACCGCATTATGAAACTCTGTGTTAGCAAACAAATTATACTGAATATGTGAATTTCGTGACTCATTTTGTTATGATTTCATTTTTAAAGAATATACGTACTTTTCAGTTCTAAATAAAAGTAGGGTAAAACTTGTCTTTCAAAGTTTCAAAATCTACAAACCTTGTGTTTCAAACTCATGCTTAAGAATTTAAATTTTCCTCATGCAGTTTTTGTATGACGTTTGTTGCACAGTTTTGTTACTTAACAGCAAGTCTTCATCTACTGACAGTGATATTATCAGCGCTTAAATCTAAGGGTGCCTTTCGCTTTATCGGAGATTAGATTACGTTTAGGAAACTTTGTAGATCGTTCCCATGAAAAAATATTAACCTTTATGAAAGAAATACAATTTTAACCCTCTCATACCGATCGAGGCGGTCTAAAAATGTTCTCTTAACAGCAACGAAGGCCGGTCTGAGGCGGTTGCCTTCTTTTGAGGGGAGGTTCTGAGATCGCTTAGAAGATCGTAGGAGAGTCCAATTATCCTTGCCAACCACAAGCCTTAAGGGAAGGTTATAGCAAGTGTGAGGTGGTGGGGAAAATGATCACCCTGGTTGGGAGAGTCCAATTCACGTCGTTTCCTCCCAAAAACTCTCGCACTTAAAGGAGCTAGAGGAAAAAAGTCGACTCGGGATTAAAGAGTTAATTCTCTATTAACTCCGTTTTTTAATGTAAATATAAGTAAATAAAGACAACAGTAGAGACATACAGTAGATGCCGCTTGCACTTCGGATCCAACCCAAGATGATCACTACACCCGAATGATAAGTGCATTCAGAAGGTCTCAAAAATAATACAATTCCATAGATATGCAAGGACAGAAGAAAAAACAGGATCGCAAAAAACAGATCATGCTATACTGTATGTAGGTATGTGCTCTTTCGTTTTAAGTAGAAGAAAATCTATACAACCACAGAATTAAAAAAAATTCATGTAGGGGGAGTTGGGGTAGATCGATACGCGGGAACATTGATACAGTTCTTAAATTTTAATAATTGGAATGGATCAAGATGTTCACATCCCCTCATATATATATGTCACGGTAACCCTTAGCACATGGTAAATTTTTCGGCCATGTTAAGTCAAAATTTATTTTACAAATGAATCAAACCGTTAATCTTCTAGTGGAAGTAAATTTAACTCTAAGTACTTGTTGCTTGATTTCTTTCACTAATTACGCTTTTCTGACAGGGAATCTACTCCAAAGGTAGGAAAAAACATTTATTTCTCTGAACTATATTTAGTTTTGAGGTTTTTTAGCGTTGATTTGCGAGACCACTTGTTTTAAGTAAAAAAGTCTCTTGCGGCAGATTGATACAATTGACTCCGGGGCACATTGATACGCATCTTCTGTGTGTATCAATGCGCCTTAACAGCAACTACTTTGCAAAATCGTCTTCAGAAATGGAAAAAATCGTAAAAATGA
>BGPR01012638.1:0-13561 GCA_013235015.1 Araneus ventricosus | reverse complement strand
TCTCTCTCTCTCTATATATATATACAATTAAAACTCTAATAACTCTCTCTATATATAGTAATTATTATCTTTAGTAGATAAAAAGTCAAAACCTTAAGTAATAAAACTAATAAGCAACTTTGAAAATTTGCAAAAACCTTAATTTTAACCATAATCTAATTCATTTAAACCAAGTAATATAAGAAAACCAACAATTGAACATAAGAAAATAATCACATTAAGACATAAAATAAAAGTTGTACTTATAAGTAATAATACTTGAAAAAAGATAATCCAAATTTTTGAATTCTAACAATTAAAGTGGCCATCTAGTATTTGGACTAGCTCGTCATGTTAAATCAGATTTTACTGCGCTTGCCAACCATGAAGCCTAATTGTTGAATATATATATGCAATAATAATTTTGTTGGTGTAGTTGTTAAGTAATGAACAGGTCGAGTAAATAACTATTTTTCATTTATTATCAATACATGGGAAAGTATGTACGTACATCTCGTATGAAAGTTTCAAGACAAAAGAGAACGGAAAATCCCTGCGTTCTCTCAGATAGGGGATTAACATATAGACACGAGATCAAAGTGAAGGGAATATCAGCTATTTTTAGTAAATTACGTAAGTGTTTTAGGGAAAAGTCTGGCGCCAAGAAGACGCCGTCATGATTTTCTGTGGGCGCGTGGAAGCGATTAAAATATTCTTTTAGTAATAAATATGCCAAAATGCGTGATTTATTATACCTCCAGCGCGGGAAATAAAACGAAACTGGAGTTTAAGAAAAAATGATTTTGGAATACATTAGTATTGTACTAAGACTTTAAAGTATATAATATTAGAATTTAAAGTAAAATTAAATAAGATTATTACATATATATTTCATTTTTAAGAGTATCACAATGGATTTAATTAAAGTGATCCGACAGTCACATGCTAAATATAATTGAGCATGTGACTGTCGCGTCACTTGAATGAAATGAAATATATATGTAATAATCGCACTTAATTTTACTTTAAATTCTAATATAAGTATCTTACAGCATATGGCAGTACGCTGTGTTGTGAGGTTACGTCCCTTTTCTCCTGCAAAGTGCCTACGGGAGTTATCATGTTGATATGCATACGGACAGACAGGCAGGCATAATACTTGCAGATTCAGTCAAAAAATTGACACAGAATTGCAGTTTGGATGCTAAAATTCCATCTCAAATTTCATCCAAGTTATCCCGGGCGGTCTAAAAAATTTCCTTTAACAGCCACGAAGGCCGGTCTAAGGCGGTTGACTTCTTTTAAGGGGAGGTGAGGTTCCGAAATCGCTTAGAAGATAAGCGCAGTAGGGGGTCCAATTATCCTTGCCAACCACAGCCCATTTCCCTGCGCCTTAAGAGAAGGTTATAGCAGGGTATGGCGGGGGGGGGTAGCGTAAATGACCACCCAGATTGGGAGAATCCAATTCATGTTGCTTCCTCCCAAAAACTCCCGTTTTTTAAGAAGCTAGAAGAAAAAAGTCGCATCGGGATTAAAGAGATGATGAAAAACAAAATTGTCAATTTTAGTTTGAACTGTGCTCTGGATAAGGAGGCTAATCCACCGTCTCATCTCCCTTTTTTGCTTCCTTTCTGTAGATATTTTTCGGATGAGATAATTTTATTGAGGGATTATTTTTTATGGAATTTTGGACAAGATAAAACGGAGTTCACTTTGACGTTCAGCTGTTCCTTTACAATTGGCGCGAATAGCCTACCTCTCTCAGTTGTTGTTCGGTGCCAAAGAGCAACAATGTATTTTCTTTTAGTGAAGGAATGCCATCAGCTTTTTCGAATGCGTCAGATTCCCTATTAAAAGTCTCTCTCGCTGCATTCGCTGGCATTAGGCCCGGACACCAATGCGGAAGGAGGCTTCAAATCCGGACTGTCCGGACACCAATGCGGAGGGGGCTTCAAATCCGAACTGTCCGGACACCAATGCGGAAGGAGACTTCAAATCCGAACTGTCCGGACGTATGGTAACCATACCTGCCTATTAGTATCCCCACCCTATATAACGTTTTATAGCGTTTACAATAAAAGTAAAACAATTTTCCATTAATAAGAGAACGATATCACTTAAAAATGAATGGCAAACCTATTAAATTTAAAGCCATTTAAATTTTACCGGAAAATTAAAGACATACTTAGAAATAATATTTCACTTCTACTTTTTATAGACTTTTAGGAAACGATTTTCTCACTTTATTTCCAAATAACCTTTTCCAAATTTGACTTATCTTACTGATAAGAATTTCTGATGTGAACACGTTTAAGGAAAAATGCGACTTTTATTGAATTGAAATATTTTAGTGCAGTTTGTTTATTAAATAACTGAAAGGTGTTTCAGTCATATTCTCTTACACGTGAACATCAAAATTAATGGGTAATGTGTTTTATCAGTGTTATATTGATTAGAAAAATCATTTTAACTATCAGTTGACGAATAATTGTATCAATCTAAGAGTTTTTGATTACATCTTAATTCGTTGTATGCTATAAGGATAAACCAAACTGAATGATGAATGGCTTATTTTCATTTCAAGATATATAAGAGAAGTTTATATTTAAATCAATTAATGAGGGAAAATACGTAGAATAACACCATTATTTATCAATTAAATTTGCCCATCAATTGTTCAGTAATTTTTGATGTCCTTTCAGCGCTATTTAAGAAACTCTGAGTAAATATATGATAGACTAGGGATGATCAAATGTTTTGGTAGAGGGCCTGAAAAAAAGTTGGCAGGCTAATGTAACTTATTTAACTCAATAAGGACTCAATATAAACTCAAGCGGGGCTCAAAATATATTATTTTAAAATCCTTTAAATCTTTTGCCATAAATGAAGTTGCAATTGCATTTCTGAAAGCTCTTGATAATCCGGGGTGTCCTGATTATAGGGGAGACCGGGTCAGGTTTGTACACTTTTTAAACTTTTATTTTTCTATTTTAAGGCTTTAAGGTTTTCTCTCATTTTCATTACTAATTAATTAGTTAGACTTTAAAGCATCTAGTTTATATTTTTAACTACTTTAAATTGTTATATTTTTGTAATTATGCGATTTTCTTTACCATGATGTCACCTGTGTAAACCTGCCCCATGACCGGGGCAAGTTTACACAATGCCTGGGGCACGTCTACACACCATCAAAAATTATTAAACAGAAGGCTTACAGTGATTAAAATACAACAAATTACATGTAAAGAAACCTAGTTTATTTCAAAAAGTACATAATAGATTATAAACAATTACGTGAATCCTAATAGTTTTCGAAATCACTCTCATAATTTAAACAAACAAAATGTTTGGAATTGTCATTCGTTATACAGTCCTCATGAGCTTGTCTCTTACACTCGGTGCATCGTATCCACAGTTCGCCAGATCTTTGTATGGATTTAAACAGTAAATACACAGACAATTTTCATCGTCATACCCTTCATCAGAATCAAAAGTTTTCTCTGTTTTTTTGTGTCTTTTTAAGCTCAACATTTCCCAAATTTTCTTTTAGAACAAGGTTTTTCTTATTTTTAAATTTTTTATCGACACTGTTTTTCCGATTATTATAACGTGTTGTAGTGGAGTTTACTTAGTGAGACATAGTATGATGGGTTGATGCTAATTTCCTCTTTCTTGATTTCTCCTTCTCTATTTGTAAAGCATTTTTTACAGGTGTATCTGTAAGAATTGACGTTTGCCCTTTTTTCCTACCTCTGTTACTTCTTTTCCCTGGCCCTGCTTTTTAAAAAGGCCTCACATGTTCAGGTGTTGGTAATGACTTTGTAACGCAAGTGCCACTTGTGCCAGTCCGAACAAAAAATGGCAACGGGGCACGTTTACAAACTGTGTAAACCTGCCCCATGCGCTGTGTGTATACTTGCCCTATCGCCATTTTTTTGTTATAACTCAGCATGTAAGCTTTATTCATAATAAAAATAATCAACTAAATATCTTAAAACAACCACAAAAGAACAACCTAAGAGGATAATCCATAATAAGTTGCAATATTCTAATAGTACGAACTCTATTAAAGCCAATAAGTAAGGGTAAAAATTTACTCAACTGGTAAAAAATCAGAAAAAGTTGTCCACTTCACAATCCACTGTCAAGACTGACTCCAAACTGGCATGAGTATTAATGGAGGCCGAGGCACTTCTGAAATGACATTTGGCGTCCGCCGACCAATGGTATGTGAAATATAAGCCTTGTGTAAACTTGCCCCTGAACCAAACTTGCCCCGGTCTCCCCTACTATTATACCATTATTTTAAATCACTATACAATTATTTTAAAATCTGCGCAGGGGTAGACAGAACCTCTAAGCGGGCCGCATCTGACCCATGAGTTGCTCATCACTGCGATAAGCTTTGCGACACTGTGAAATATTCTACTGCGTCATGTATACAGGGTGATCCAAAAGAACACTGACAAAATTGATGGCAAACCGTGTGGACGGTTTCGCATAGGAACTTTCAGTGGCAAACTCCGTCTAAAGACGTTAGAGGGCGCTGTTATGAGAACGCGAGGAAGCAAATCAAACCTGCGTTAGTCGAACCGGGGATTTCTCGCGAGTAAAGCCGGTCACTCACTCAGTGCCATTTGTCCTAAGCCCGGTTTTTTACACCCATTTTAATCGAAAAATACAGGCACGTCATTCACGCTAACTCTGGACGAAGGTGGGGGCGATCTTCTTTCCATCTCTAGAGCTGCTTGTTAATCACTCTTCGATTTTGCCCAGTCATGAGATTTTAATTTATGCTACCCTCAAAGCGAGGCTTCAGTCTACTCAAGGCATTGTTCTTTTCGCTAGCCTCTTTCAGGGTCCCTCTGAAGCGAGAGTTTAAACTCCAGCGTTTTTCGCTCCTATTTCAGTCAAGACGGAATTCCAACCACCACAAGCCATTTGGCTGATTTTCATACATTTTTATGGATTTTTCCTTCTCGCGTTCCAAAATATCCAGTTTATCTGTGAAGTGAATTTGACGTCCCTTATGAATGGCGTTTTAGTCGGAAGAGTAATACAGGTAGCAGGATGTATCCAAGATATGGCTGGAAATTTCAAGAAGTAGATATTACGCGTGTGTCCGTGCTTCTGACTAAAATTCTGAGCTCCATTTTTTTGTATGCCCCTCTTTGACTCTTTAACAAAGAAACTATTTTCCTTGCCGTTTAATAATAAACATCTTATCGCCTGAAACCGCCCAAACCGTCATTATAGGGTTAATTTCACACGTGTGATTTATTTCTACTAATAACAAAAGCTAATGTGTTTCTTCTGTGTGTGTATCGGCGCTCTACAGGGCATGCCATTTGACCTACACTCATCAACTTTGGCACAAATATACTTTGCAGGGTGTCAAAGGTGAACCTAGGAGCGAATTTTTTTGGAAATTGTAATACGAATTTTAGTTTAATAAAAATTAAGCAAAAAATGTCCGTTTTTTGCCAATGACAGTCGAAAATATTAATGCACAAAAGTAATTTTTACATCCCTTTTAAATACAAAAGTTGTGTCTTCAACTGTGCCAATTTAGTTGCCGTACAATTATTTCTCTAATTTGAGGAAAATTTTAAAAATATTTTTAATATAATTTACAACAATACTTTAATTTGTTGCAATGAAATTCAAACGGTTATCTTTGCCGATACAAATATTTATTTGCGTGAATCTCTTCCACTGCTGAAATCTAAGGAATGAAGATTCTGCTTATTTTTTCATATTCTTCTCTGATATTATAATGAGTTTTACTTTCTTTTTTTATTTCATAATTTTTTTTGAGAAATCTGTAAACAAAGTCCTTGAAGATAGTCTGTTAGGAAATATATCCGAAAAGCTCAGAGATTATGGTTAGTAATTTTTAATTCTTTTTGTCGACATGTTGCTATCGACAAATAACATACGAACGTTAACACAAAATGAGTACAAACCGAAAACACATACAGAATACAAATACAAAAGAATACACAAAACAACATAAAAAGAATGCACAATATTCTGAAATGTAAATTTATTTAATATCAATAATAAAAAAAGAATATTGTTGCACATCGGTAGCACCGTTTCGCTGCCATGTTAGTCTTATGGTAGGAAAGAGAGATTTACAGAGATTCTTAACCCTGTGAGACCTATCCCGCCTCACACCGCCCCATTCGACAGAGGCCGGACTCAGGCGGTTTCGGGCACCCGAGTGAATTTTACGGGAGAAAAGCGGTTCTCTTCTTTGTTGACAATTGATCGCTCAAACTTCGGTGTCGTCCTCCTGGAATTCCTGTAAAGAAAGGAAGAATTTCATTCTGTTTTCGTGAACGAAAATTTACTTCAGTTTTTGAGGTGCTGGAATTCTCACTCTAGCCGGGTTCAGAGAGTTAATAGTTGCCAAGCCATGTCCCCTGACCTTGGCGACAAAAATGAGGGTTCTAGAAAATATAAGAATTATGGCCCTATCTCTCTTAGGAATCGAGATCTGGAGATTATCATAGAGGATTCCATCTGACGTCAAGCCTTGTCGGAAAGTCATATGTACCCGAAGTGCTCAAACGAGTTAATCTCTTTAGAGTTTTATTGCGAACGAGTTGGTCAGCTGTTGGACGCTGAGCACTATTTGATAGTGCTCTTTTTGTTATCATTATTGATTTGATGTCTGGTTCTGTTTGTAATTTGTTAAAGTGTTGCTTTTCTTGTTACATGTGCTTCGTGCTTTTTGGAATATAGTGGAATAAAGCATAATTTTCCATTATCCAGCTTGTTGGACAACATTAACCGTATACCCAGCAGACGATTTTAGCAACAATATGTAAATATAACCATAAGCACAGTCACCCCGACCTGCCTAGGCATACGGGAAATCTGAATGCCAGTCGTGCAATAGAAACGAGTACTGAGGTTGGTTCCTAATGGCCAACACAGCCTCACGGCCCCACCCCTCCCGTAGGAGGTACGTACTATCACTGGAGGGGGGGGGGACTGCGCCCTCCATTTATGTAACCCTAGGCGGACGAGTTCCGTCATATGAAACCTGAGCAACTCATCCACATTTCGTGGTGCCCACATCAGTAGAGTAAAATATGTAAATATAATTAAACATTAATGACATTTATAAAACCATGTATCGAAGGCCATTTGACAGGCGTATGGTGAATTATATGATGTATTTTAGCTTTGCAAGGGAATGATCACGAGCACACACACACATTGATTTTGGCCATAAAAATCGATAAAGTTGGTTTTTTAAAAATAATTCTGTTGCATCTATATTCTCTATGGAGAAAAAGCCAATATGGATAAGCGCCAATTTTTTTTGGTGTGTGTTACAGAAATCTAATCTATTAAATATAATTTCTTGAAGTTTTGCTCACAAATATTATGGCGAAACGTTTAGTGAAGCTTTTAAGACAATTAATTATATAGTTCATTTTTTATTAATTAAAACTCTGTTTCCGCTCAGTCCGAGCCCCTCTGCTTTAAAACTTATTAAAATTTGCTTCTAGAATTTTTTAAAATTCGTTTGGTTCAATTGATATTCTCATTAGAATTTCTTAAAAAAGATTCAGATGATAAAATACTTTAAAGTATTAAGCATGACAGTATTTTCACCCTCCCCCCCCAACATCTACTGTTCAGCAACGGATTTCGAGACTACCACTTTTGGACGATTTTACACCGGAAAGGGGTGTCAGGCAATGAGTCATATGAGCGCATTTCCGGAGTTCTTTGTTAGATCACGCTCAGTAAAATGTAAACATCTCCCCTTCCATTCTTCACCTTCCCCTATTTTGATGAAAATAACTCCGCCCGGCGCATCCGCAAAAGCGCTGAGGGTTTCGGAATCCGTTGCTAAACAATACTATGTTAATAAAAATTAAAAATCAGAAAATTCATAAAATAACATTATTTTCAATTTATTGTAAACATTTGGGTAGTTTGTTCATAAAATTGAAGAGTACAAATTCGATGATCTACTAACTAATCGAAAATCAAATAAACTGAGTGCATGGAAACATTATTAAATGCATTTTTTCTTAGAAATAAAATAAACCAGCTGGCGGTTATTTCTGGAAATGTTTTAATAAGGCGCAAACGTCGTGAGAAAATAAACAACACAGATTATTTTTCGATCAAAAATTATTAAGATGCATCTCTCAAATGACATTTTTTTTTTCAAAAAAGGAAACATCACAAATGGCCACCATATTGTTTACCGGCCATTTAAACCTTCGAGAATCCGAAAGAATCCTGAAATAATTTTTCAAAAAGCAGAAAGTGTATAAATCTTTTATAATTTTCCTCATGACGCGGAGCGAGATGTTTGAGCAAGGTCGCTGCGTGTTTCACCTCATAAAACAAGTGGAGGGAACAACTCTTTGCTTTCAGGTGAGAGCACAGCACTGATCTTGGCTCATTTGGTGTTAAGCAGTTGGCGGGAGAAAGTAAAGTGGTTCGTGTGGTTCAACCGCTTTTCGCTTTCAACGTGGTCACTTTCGGATTTGACTCTTCGGCACGTGAGTTATTCTTTTGTTGTTTGTGTTTGGTGGTCTTTAACTATTCAGTCTTTATTCGTGTTTTGAAAACCAGTAGCAGCTCGTGAATTGTAGCAATGGGGGTGCTGAAAACGATGAGCAGTGATGAATTTCTGCATAAATTTTGCCTTTCCTTAATGGACTGAAAGAAGTGAGGTCCTGTTTTAAGTCGATCGTTTGTCTGTAAATTTGTTTGTTACGCAGTCCATTTGTTCGATTTTCTTCAAAATTGTCATAAATGTTTCTTGAAGTCATTAAAAACAATATATGTGTAAAGATTTTTATTTTTTGATTCTGCTTGAATTTTTTTTTTCTGTTTTAATGTTTTCGATGTGTTGGAGAGTCAATAGTGAGTTTGGCACCATTAAAACATGCGTACAATTGGGATGCCGAGACATTTAATTGAAATTTAGCTATACTGATGAAAGCAGAGATTTGTGCAAATTTAATCTTTCTGTTTCACGTTATGTTCAGCCTTTTTCAAATATTCTAACCAAACGGTTCACGTTGTAAAGATTTCTACCTCCACTTTAGAGAATAAAATTCTCTACAACTTTATTCCAGTATAGTAACCGGCAAACGAAGGAAAAAGATTAGAAATAAAATTATAGAATTGTGTTGCTGACCTATTAAGAGAGAAAGTACGAGAGAGGAGGTCTTCCCTCTCACTCTGTCCTGGACTACCTTTAAAGACTGCGATGAAAAGCAAGTCTAAGACTTGTTTTTTGGACGCGAAGTCTATTGTTTACAGAACTACTAGTTAATTTTTCATAAATCAATTGTTGTTAATAAAGAAATAAGAATTAGGTTTTTGACTTGATGCAGTTTTAATAAAGGTAGTGTAATTAAACAATTACTAATTTCTAAATAATTTTAATTGAAAATTAGATTTTAAAATAAATATTCCTGCAGTATTTTCTCAGCCTTTATAAAAATTTCGGGAACTGCGGTTGAACAATTAAAAAATATGACAATATAAAGTTAAAATGCATGCAAATTAGAAAATATATTGTCGTATTTATTAGGGAGAAAGATTTTCCAAGAACAATACCTTTAAAGAAATTTTATTTATTATTAACCTTTATTTTTTTTATTTTCAAATTTTAAACTGGAGAAAAACTTTTATGCAGTGTAAAAGCGTTTAAAACTACGCTTCGAACATCTCCTGTACTGTATTATCGACAGTACATTCATTTCTTCATTAACCATGTAGTGGAAATGAATACGCTTTGTTACTACGCATGCGCGGCAGCGACAAAATGATACTGATTTAAAAGATAGTACTTAAGAAGTTTCACAAAGGAGGCATACCGCTTTTCTTTGAAATTCGATGAAGATTGGAAGCTCTGAAAGGACAAGTGCTTTCAGTTGTTGATGGATTTAAATATTTCCTAAAAATTAAATAAATTATTGATCATATTTATGCACTGAAGATGTTGGAGGTGTTGCTGTTTCGGAATACCAGTGCACGAGCTGCCTGTTGGCAGCATTGACTTCGACTGGATGATGTGAATGTAAAACTTATTTTTGTAAGAAAGGATGTATGCATTTGCAAATCCAGTTGATTCATTTACATTGACATTTAATAACGCAGTAGTTTTGCAATACAACTTCAGTGAAAGTGGTATGATGAGACATCACAAATGTGCCTAACTTGGTTTCTGACTCTTCGTCTCTTCCTGCGAAAATATATCGTTTTTGTCCTGGTTTGGAATAAAATGCTTCGCGTGGTCCTGGTTTATTCTTATAAGTCAATAGTTTATATTATGAATTTTTTTAAAGACACGATCATTCAGATTGAATCTGAGAAGATTCTGATCCTTTCTGTCCTAACTTTTACTATGCCTAAGAGGGTAAGTAAGATGAATCTGTTTTAGTAATTAATTTAACATCTTAACACCACACCTTACCTCCGTCTCTAGCCCTTTCAGGGCACAGACAAATTTATATTTCTTCGTTAAAACAATGTTAATGGGTGTTTAAATCCATAAGAAAAAAATAAAGTTTTTGTTGCCATCTGTTGCCTTCATAAGATATTAAAAATGCATTTTTTTAAAACATATCATCAAAAAAGTACTGTTTGGCTAAGAAAAAGCTCTTAAAAATGTGGTCCCCTGAAAGGTCTAGAGTTCGCATTCTTCTATTTTGCTTGATATACGATATACTGTTCATCAACGGATTCCGAGACTACCACTTTTGGACGATTTTACACCGGAAAGGGGCAATGAGTCGTATGAGCGCATTTCCGGAGTTCTGTGTTAGATCACGCTCAGTAAAATGTAAACATCACCCTTCCATTCTTCACTTTCCCCTTATTTTGATGAAAATAACTCCGCCCGGCGCATGCGCAAAAGCGCGGAGGGTTTCCGAATCCGTTGCTAAACAATAAGTGGATTTTATTAAAAAAAATACCCAACATTATATATGAATGAAAACAGAAAGAATACATCATATATTATTACAAAAACAATGAACTATAAAGTATAAATAAGAAAATAATTCACTATGTTTCGATAAAATTAATACAATGGATCAATTCAATAAAAATAGTTGACAACTGTCGCAGGCAAGGACAAGCAAACTGTTAGAGATAGGACAAGATTGCTATGGTGTTTTACGCTGCATATGGGCTCTTTTGTCACTTTTCATTTGACAAGTTAGGCCAAAATCACCCTGCGTAATGTACATCTGAAAAGGAATAATTCTGTATTAATAAATAGAATTGAAAAGAATTGCAAAGGATAGCCGAGATTAAATCAGCAATTGAATTGATTCCGCTTCTTATACGACATGTTTTCTTTTCAAAATTAACCAAGGCCAAGAATAAATAGATGAATAAATACTATGTTCAAAGGAGATTGAACTGTAAGATAATTTCAAGGTTATTCGAATGAAATCGTGATTTAGTTATTTAAATCTGCTTCCTTCCCTCAGACATTAACAATAATGCTGCACTTATTTGTCTACCAAACATGTACATCGCAATAAAATTTTAAATATTTCCTTTGGTACAGATTTCCCGTGAAAGGCAAATGTATAGCCGATTTTAACCACTTGAATATTTTTATTAATGTGGAATAACAAATAAATAATTATAATAAAAAGTAAGTAGACATTTTTTGCAACTTATTTATCTTCAAAACAATGTAATCAACACTTTTTATGAAATACACTTTAAATAAGGGGGAAATAGTTAAAAAAATATTGTGTCATCAGTCCAATTAAGGAGTCTAGTTGCCCAGTTTGGACCACTAATCACTTTAAGCATAAAGGGGAGTTGGAAACCCCAAGTCCGTTAACCCTAACCCTGTTTCTTCAATGTACCCTTTCTCAAAATTTGTTATAGATTCATGTTTGAAATTTTTTATACAAGTAAAATATATCTTTCTTATTATAATGAAATGATTTTTGAAAAAAATTTGAAAAATTATCTTTTTGCAAATTTTTTTGTGTCAAAACAAAAAATGTGAAATTGGTCATTTCGATGCACCTTTTCTGAAAATCTGTTATAGATAAACGTTTGAAACTTTTTATACAAGTAAAATACACCGTTCTCATTATACAGAAATGAGGGTTTTTTTTTTAAATCAAAACTTCATTTTTTACGATTTTTTTTGTGTCAAAATAGGGTAAAATTTCACTATGTCTAATTAAATATTTTGTAAATTTATAAAAAATTAAGAATTAACCAAAATCTCATTTCAGTATAATGAGAAAGTTGTAGGTACTTTACTTGTATAAAAGCTTTCAAATATGAATCTAGAACGTATTTTGAGGAAAGAGGCACATCGAAGTAACAGGGTTAAGGTTAACGGACTTAGGGTTCCAATTCCCCTTAATGATACAGCATCTGTGCTTGCCCTTATATAGGGAAAATACTTTTAAATAAAAATTAACCAAAGACTCATTTCAGTATAATGAGAAAGGTGTACTTTATTTCTATAAAAAATTTCAAACATGTGTTTATAACAGATTTTGAGAAAAGATACATCGAATTGGCCAGTTTAACATTTTTTGTTTTGACACAAAAAAATTTGTAAAAAATAAATTTTTGAATTAAAAAAAACATTTTAGCATAATGAGAAAGATGTCCTTTACTTGTATAAAAAATTTCAAATATGTTTATATAATAGATTTTGAGAAAAGATACACGAATTGGCCAGTTTAACACTTTTTCTTCTGAGACAAAAAAATTTGTAAAAAATAAATTTTTGAATTTAAAACAAAAACATTTGAGTATAATCAGAAAGATGCATATTTTGAGAAAAGGTGCATCGAAATATCAGGGTTAGGGTTAACGGACTTGATTCTCCAATTTACGCCATCACTAGATGCATGAGGTATGACATTTTATGCACCGTATCTGTTCTTCTTCCTTTGTAAACTTCCTTTAAATAACCTTAGTTTTTTAACAAACATTTGTGTCCTTAATATATTTTCATTGTTTATTCTTTAGCTTGTTCTACTTCCAATTTATGAGGACTACTACTGATTATAACTGCTTTCTGAACTATTCCTCTAGCTTCAGGTAATGGTCCCATTGATTTAAGCATTACTACACAAACAATTTAGGCAACTGTTTATGGTCCAATCGATGCAACTTTTACACAAAATAAAAAAAAATCTTACCTTATCTTTAAACTATTTAAATGAAATTACTATAGTAAATTGTAGCCAAGAAAGTTCCATAACTGAGGTTATAATAACATATTTTGCTTCTTAGCCCTTTGTAAGGCAGTGGGAAGTATACTTCCAACAAAATTCATCAATTATTAAACGTACAATTTAAGCAATTTTAAAATTCTCATCAAATTTTTCGATGTAACGAAATTCTAGACATTCCAATTTCTTATTTCAAATCGTAAAAATGTGTCTTGTATTTTTAATTTATAATTAATTACTGAATTTAATTAACAAAAAAATTAATGTTATCTAATAAGCTAAATGAATTTCCTTTCTTAAATTAATCTCAACCCCAAAATTATTTTATTATACCATTGCTAGAAAAAAATGGCCTTATAAAGGGT
>BGPR01012637.1:0-37219 GCA_013235015.1 Araneus ventricosus | reverse complement strand
TGTTGGAATTCAAATGAACTGGTTCAGTCACTGAATGAAAGCATCTCGTTGGTTAATTTTCATGACGTAGCCGAAGTTACGGCACTAGTCTAAGTTGATTGGTTGTTACAATCTATATATATTGTTCATTTGTGTTTTTAATGAATCAATCGTTCAGTCAGTCTGAGAGTAGACGTAGCTGTAGTCAGCTGAATGTATGGCTGTCATTGAGTGTTTGGGCTGCAAGACAGCAGCATGTCTTTATTTGTTTTACAGTAAACAGCATTAAAGCTCTTTTGTATTTTAAAACTGCCTGGTATCTGCGTTACTCTGCAAATTACACTCATGACATGCCAACAAGATTGGTGGTGCGCAGGCACGTGCAGACTTTGTGCTATGAAAATGGTCATAGACTTTGCGTGCTGTGAAATGCGTCACAGGCTTTTGTGCTATGAAATGTGTCATAGGCTTTGAATTGGGAGAGCTGCGTTGCTGTAGGAGTTGTAGTGCTGCCATCTGGTGAATGTAGCAGAAGATGGAATTGACCTGATTTTTGGTGCTGCCATCTATTAGTGGGACTGAAAGTTGTTGTTGCGTGTTCTTTGTCCGCGAGTCACCACTTTGACCGCGGAGTTCAAAGTGCCAAACCAGGGATTCATTCATATCCACATCGAACTTATAGATCCAATTTTTTTCCCCCAGGAAGGGGGATGGTGTGGCGGCGCTAGCGTCAAGCCACTCATTTATTATTGAAATGTAAAATGTATCTTTTGTATCTGGCAACATTGTTATTATTCCAGATTGTATCCACGCGATGCGATGTTGTTCGCATAAGCTTTCGTCATGTAAATAAGTAGTGTAAATAATGTAAATTAAATGTATATAATTTAAATCATCGTTTTATTGCAACCATACATCCAGCACTCTGTCTTAACGCCAAAATTTATTGAATTAATAAAAAGAAGGAGGGTCTAGGAGATGCTATTAAAAATCGGATGTTTTCTAAAACAGAGAAAGATCTTTCTCTGTTTTAGTGTCTCTTAGTGTCTTTGCACCGAACTTGTTTTGCAATCGTGCTGTGAACTTTTCATGACACCTTCACAGCAAACTTGCATTGCAAGGAGGGATGGCGCTAGTTGTCTATCTTCGCTGTGGCAAACTTGTTTTGCAAGCGAGGGTGGCGATTCTGCCTGGTTAATTTGCAGCAGTTTCGCTACAACATCGACGCGTCAAATTTGCCATGACAAGTTAGTATCAAGTAAAAATCAAACTTGCTGCAAATGTACGTGCTATCTGGGATTGTTGGTGCCTTTGAACTGTAAATTGGCATTTTGGCGATCGGTCAACTCCGAGCAGTGTTTCACATTGCGTTCAACGGATAATAAGAATTCAAAGCCGAAGAAATATTTAATGAGTACGGCTGTAGCTTATGTAAATGGAATGCCAATCCGAATAATTTTAGACAGCGCTTTAGAGGTAAATTTTATTGCTAGCGATTGTGCAATCAGTTTGGGTTTAAAACGAAATCGGATACATTCTTCTGTTTCTGGCATTAATGGGCTCGCGCAAGATATAAAATATGAAACAAATGCTATTATTTCAAATAAAGATAATTCATTCAATGAAAGCTTAAAGTTTATGGTTGTTCCTAAAATATCATCAGTCACTCCATCTTGTAATTTAGACATATCATGACTTACTCTGCCAAAGCATATTAAATTAACAGATCCATCATTTCATAAACCAGCTAAGATTTCAATGTTCTTGGGTGCACAGGTGGTTTTTAAAATTATTAAGGCAGATCAAATCAAAATAAATGATTCAATCACTCTGCAAGATTCGGTCTTTAATTACATAGTTACTGGAGGTCTAACCGACAGCTGATGATATAAACTGCCTTGTTTTCTTCTTTCCGAGCAAGAAGGGTTAGAAAATTTAATTTCTAAATTTTGCCAGTTAGAATCGATCGAAGATGAATCTCTTAATTTAAATTGACAAACCAAGTTTTTTGAAGATCATTTCGTCAATAATCATCGGAGAGATCCAGCGGGACATTATATTGTTCAAATGGCCTTTTCAAAGGAATCCAGCTGTCTCGGCGAATCCAAGCAAACGGCTATTCGTCGATTAAATTCGTTATGGCGAAAATTAGAAGCCAATCCAAATCTTCAACAATTGTATCGAAATTTTATTTATAAATATTTGGATATGGGACATATGGAACAAGTGTTCGAGGTATCAGAACCGACAGTTGCGTATTACATGCCGCATCATGGTGTTTTACGTCCCGATTCCAAATCCACACCGCTTAGGACTGTTTTCGATGCGTCCTATGCTATTACGACTGGCGAGTCGTTGAACTCTATTTTAGCTAATGGAGGAGTCATTCAGGCGATTCATTATTTGCGATGTTATTGAGATTCAGAAAAAATAGAATCGGTTTGATTTCGGATTTCAAAACAATGTTTCGTATGACATTCATAGATGAATCTCAAAGAGATCTATTGCGAATCGTTTGGAAAGAGAGCATTGATGGCTCTATCAAAACTTATAAAATGAATAGGGTTGTGTACGGCATAACATGCGCTCCCTATCTGGAACAACGAGTGCTTAAACAATTAGTAATGGATGATGGACACAATTACCCATTGGCTGCCTCAGCTGTGAGTAGTGACATGTATATGGATGACCTACTTACTGGCGCTGCAGACATCTATTCTTCTAAACAGCTTAAAGAACAGCTTATAGCGATTTTCAGAGGAGGCATGCAATTGCATAAATGGTCCTCCAATTGCAAATAATTGCTCGCAAATTCGGAAGTTTTTGATGGAGATGTTTTTTGAAGACTTTTGAGGTCTCCACAAAATTCCTAGGGCCTCTGTTTCATCAGGAATTGTAAGAGAGACATCTCCATAAAAAACTTCCGAATTTGCGAGCAATTCTTTGCGATCGGAGGACCATTTATGCAATATCATGCCTCCTCCTCATGGACCTCAAAAGGACTCTTTAGCATTTTCGGTGTCTGTTAATGTAGATACCTGTGAATCGTGTAAAATTACAAAAAGATCAGTCCTCTCGACCACTGCAAGGATTTTCGATCCTTTAGATCTGATTTCGCCTGTAGTTACGAAAGCGAAACTTGAAATGCAAGAATTATGGAGGTTAAAGTTGGACTGGAATGATTCCTTGCCAATACAATTGGAAGCACAATGGAAGCGATTTGTTACGTTTTTATCAACTATCAACACTCTGAACATTCCACGATATATTTTGTTGGACTATGCTCTGAAAATAGAAATGCACTGCTTCGCAGATGCTTCTGGAAAGGCATACGGTAAAGCAATATATGTAAGGTGTCTCAATAACTCAGGAGAAATATCTACAAATTTATTGTGTAAAAAATCAAGAATCGCACCTCTGAAGTCGGTAACAATACCCTGGCTTGAGTTGTGTGCCGCTGTGCTTCTTGCCAAGTTAGCACAAAAAACCATCGCATCAATGAAAATTTCACTCCATAGTACTGTGCTATGGACCGACTCTACCATTGTCCTTGCATGGATACAAAAGGACCCTTCGGTACTCAAGCCTTTTGTGAGAAACCGAATAAGTGCAATTCAAAATCTTACAGAAGTTAGCCCCTGGAAACACGTTCCATCCAAGGAAAATCCCGCAGATATTATCTCTAGAGGGATCGATCCAGAAAAAATCCAAGATTGTAATTTGTGGTGGTTTGATCCGTCGTTCTTACAAGATCGTTCAGTAGTTTCTCCTTGTGGTTGCAGTGATATCAACGATAATGAGCTATACCAATGAGAGTTGAAGACAAACCCGACAGATCCAGAGTGTCTTATGGTGCAAGGTCAAGAAGTGTTACCTATAATCAATAATTGTTCTTCATTTACCCGACTTCACCGAGTCATCGGGTGGTGTGTGCGTTTCGTTAGAAATGCAAAAAATTCTTTGCAACCAAACGAGGGCAGCTTAACGAGCCTTAAGTTATTTAAATCATTAATGTGTTTGGTGAAAAACGTACATACAAATTGCTTTGCTCAAGAAATTCAGTGTCTCAAAAGAGGTCAGCAGCTACCTATTTCAATCTCGTTAATAAACTTATCTCCATTTTTAGATGAGCAGGACATTCTACGTGTTGGTGGCCGACTGGAAAACTCCAATTTGCCTATCGAAAGAAAATATCCAATTTTGTTACCCTATAACAATCACTTTTCGGATCTAATTATTAATCATTTCCATGTTTTGTATCTTCATACAGGTGCTGAAGCAACTTTAGCCAATATTCGAAATAAATTCTGGATAATAACTGGTAGAAATTACGTAAGAAAAATTATTAGAAAGTGTATTACTTGTCTAAAGGTAAGTGCAAAGGATAGTAATCAAGTTATGGCAGATCTTCCTAGCTCTAGAGTAAATATATCAAGAGTATTTACAAGGGTCGGTATTGATTTTTGTGACCCATTCAGTATTAAATTGCTTTCAGGTAGATTTAAAAAGTCGTATAAGTGTTATATATGCATATTCATTTGTTTTGTTGTAAAGTCAGTTCACCTAGAAATTGTAAATAGTTGCAGTACAGATGCCTTTATAGGTGTCTTAAAACGATTTATTGCACGTTGAGGAAAACCTATTGATATTTATAGTGATAATGGCACAAATTTTGTAGGGGCTAATAATGAGTTAAGAAAAATAGAAATAAATGAATATCAATAAAGGAAGTACAGGACAAATTGAAGATTTCATTGCTTCAGAAGTTATCGTTTGGCATTTTAATCCACCTGCCACATCTCATTTCGGAGGTTTATGGGAAGCAGGCGTTAAATCATGAAAATCTCACCTAAAAGGAGTTCTAGGAAACACTGTACTTACTCATGAAGAATTTAACACACTTGTTACACGAGTGGAATCAGTATTAAATTCTAGATCTCTTTGAAATCTTTCTAGTGATCCTAACGATGATTTCGTACTTACCCCAGCCCATTTTTTAGTTGGATTATCTTTAACAGCTTTACCAGATACAGATTTAACAGAAGTACCAATTAATAAGTTAAATAGATGACAATTGGTACAAAGGCTTTCTCAAATATTTTGGAAGCGTAAATGGAGCGTAAATGTTGATAATGAAATTTAGTTACAGAGTTTAGATCTCTACGAAATTTTATGCACATTAACAATTCATAGGAATAATCTTTTTAATTAAATTATCTTTTATCGTTACAATTTCGAGTTCAAAATGAAATTAGAAGTCGAAGAGGAAGCAATTTTAGCTCTTATATCTAAGTATGCTAATTTAATAAATTAAGGCAATAAGGTTTAAAAGTAATTATAATAATATGTTTGAAAGGTTTTCAAATAATTTTGAAATTTATTTATTCCTCTTTCAATGTATCACGAGACTCCTTTAACATTTATAATAACAGTATTGATTGAAAATCAAATACAAGATTCGCAACAATAATCATGTGCCTATTTTTACGATGAGAATAAGACTCAATTTTTTCACAGAACTGTAGAAAATCCATATGTGAGTGTTGTTTTTTGGTTAACTTCCTTAGCTGAATCCTGCCCGCCTTTTATATACAGTAAAACAAAATGATTGAGTAAACATTATTATTCAAATGAACATTTCGTAAAATATTTTTTCGGACATATGATTGAACGCTGATAAATATAGTGTTACAGTATGATCATGCTGCCATCTGCTGATGAGAAGAATAACTTCACCTTAAAATGTTGAACAACGCTGATAAATGTAGAAATTAAAATATTGTATGCATTGTATTGTGTAGTATGATATAATATTCAGCATCTTAAAGAATAATTGTTCCAGTGGAGTTTTTTGAAGTAAAATCTCCAATCGAGTGATATTCTGAGTTAAAATGAAGATTTTTTTATATAAAAAACATTGTTTTTATATCATTTGTGAAAATTTAGTATCTCGGAAATACTGATGCATACAATACAATACTTTGTTACGGTATTCGGTGTTCCTCGGTGTTCATAATATTGTATAACATTGTGCAAATATTATATAATATTTTTGTGAAGAACAGCTGAACAATTTTCCAGAAAAACTGTTATATATGGAGAATTTTTTACTGCCCACTTCTTGGTGAGCAGTAGCAAACAGCATATTCACGAAGACTGTGCTATTAATCGAAGACTATGCTATTAAATATCGATCCAGAACAACAAAAAGAACAACATTAATAATATGTAAATAGTTTTTTGCACATGATACTTATCATATATTTAATTCTAAACTTTTATGTATTTGAAATACAATTTACTTATGATGTTTCATTCTAACTTTTAAAGCAATGCAAAAAATACCTTCGGGGTATACTAGAAGCTCAAAGTGTGGTGCCTCGATTAACACATAAATCAATCTCAAAGGTAAATGTATTCTTACAGATAATCAAAGCAAAGAACGCCTTATTAATTTTGTACTAATTTTTGTTTATTGTACTAATAATTATTATTTTTTGTTATTGCACTAATTTTTTCTTTAAAAAAAGTTATAATATTTATTTTCTGCTTGAGGATATTAAGGCCAAATAATGTCTTCTTATTATTTTTTCGGAAAATCTTCATATTATTAATTTTAGTTTTGTTATAAGTTATAGAAATCTTCATTTTATTAATCTTAGTTTTGTTATATGTTCTAGTAAGCCCCTTAGTACTCCCTTTGTAAAAAAATGCAGCAACATCCTCAAGTTCTGTTTGGTGGTTGCAACTGTTAATCAACAATGTATTTTATGTATTATCCTTCCTTGCATATTATTAGTGTGTATTATGTCTACGTATCAAATTCAATTTTGTATATTTGTATTTAGTTATATAAGTTTGTAATTTTTGTTTTAGCCTTTCTTTCAATAAAGTTTCACGTATTCCCACCCAACCAACAGAAAGCCGGTCTAGCTCCGATTTCGGAGGTATACTGTGGCGATAAGCGTTACACAACACTGTACGGATCATTCTCACGAAAAGGTGCTTTTTACAGTCCCGGGGTGATAAAAATTAGAAAGTGCAACAAATGTCTTAATATTTTTGTTCATATGTATAATTTAAGTTTTAAGAAAGCTATTCAATACGTTTCTACTATAATAGTTTTACTATTTAACTCTCATATTTCAATGAAAATGATACAAAAGTCCCCTCCATGGACGTCTCTACACATGAAAATCAAAATAATATTTACTGACACTCAAGCAATTTTTTAAAAAAATGCATTTTTTTCAGTATTAATTAGTTTAAAGTCTCTATTTAAGGTCTAACCTAACATTTCTTTTTTTTAAATTTATTTTTACTTAGTAATTAATTTTTACACTTTGTCCCCAGTCAAATACGTCTCCCTACGTGGAAAAAGAAAATAACTTACAAAAAATATCATAAATGGCAGCTCATGTCAAATCACCAAGAAAGAGTTCATAAGAGAGGCAGGCAATTTGTTCTTTAAGGAAAAAATTTTGTTCTATTACGAATCTATTGAATATATTCCAATTTATTAGTTCCATTTAGAGCTTTGTAAAGTTCTCAGCGTCCACTCCTTGAACATCATAAATAAGTTAAGAAAAATCTAATTTATAATTAAAATACAAAGTTCTGATAGGTTATCGAATTTAATAAAAATAAGTTTACCACTTAAGCCAAGTAAAAACCAAAGAACTTAAAAATTCAAAACTTAATTTTGTCTCCTCCGTGGAATTCCCCTCGGCGGACACAACGTCTCTACAGAGACGATAGCATTGTCAATGAAAGAGACAAAATCTCAAAAATCGTGATACAGTTAGATAAATTAAAACAATATCACTTAAAAGTTCTTTGGTAGATATTTTTTTATGAAATTTAGTGATTTTCTTTTGTATTTTTTAAAAATTAAAATTGAAATTATACTCTAGAAAAGAATTAAGGTAAAAAATTCATATAGAATATTTATAACATTAAAGCTCCAATAATGTATAAAACCATTTTAATAGCTAAATTTATTTTTAGAAAAAATGGGAATATCAAAAAATAAAAAGACAAAGCAGTCAGTTGCTCAGATTCAGAGGAGAGGAGAGGAGAAAAAACTTAATACAAGACTTACTAGATTGTTTATAAATAAATAAATATATGATATTCCTCAATCTAGTAAATAATTGATTACTTTCCTGAAAAATGTTGATTTTCATTTATTTGAAATTGTTTGTAAATATTATTTAACTAAAGCTCAGTCAGCGCCATTATTTAAAAAGTGCTATTTATTTTAAAATGTTAAGTTTTCTTGCACTGGTTTTTAATAATTATTATTTATTAATTATAATAAATTTAATTTTAATTTTATTGTTAAATTTTTTGTTTACTATATATAATATTGTTAATTTTTTGTTTAATTATAATTTCCTTGTTTAATTATAATAAATAAATCGGTACCAAATCTGCCCAATAATTAGTCAATTATGCTTTCGTTTAAAATGTAAAAGTTCAGTCGACTATCATGTCTCCTTCGTAGACAGGTCAAAAATTTTAAAACTTAAAAAAAAAACAAAAAAAAACAGTGAAAATAAAATAGAAAACTTGACCTCTAATATAACGTTATTTATTAAGCTTAAATGGAAACATCCATGCAATTGTTAAGATTTTTTACATACTTTTGTAAAATAAATTTTTTTAGCTATTTGTACCTTTTTCATGAGAATAACCCGTATACAATTGCACAATATTATATAATATTACATAACATTGTGCAATACCATGAAAAAAATATTTCACAATTATTTAATTACTAGTTAATATAGTCGGTATTGCTCGGGATAAAAATATTTTCAAGCCTACGTACTTATAATATTCCCCAGCAGCACAAAAATATTATATAATATTATGAACACCAAGGAACACCGAATACCGTAACAAAGTATTGAGTAGTATGTAAAAATATTTTCGAGATACTAAATTTTCATAAATAATATGAAAACATTGTATTTTATGAAAATCTTCATTTTAACTCAGGATATCACTTGATTTGATGTTTTATTTTAAAAAAACTCCACTGGAACAATTATTCTTTAAGATGCTGAATATTATATCATACTATACAATACAATGAATACAATATTTTAAATTCTATGTTTATGGACGTTATTCAATGTAATTTAGTAAAACGTGCATATGATTATAGTTACGAATGTTGTATTGGATTTCAATACTGCAAAAATAATATAAATCTTAAAGGTGTCTCGTAATACTGTGAAAGAGAAATAAAAAATTAACCCTTCTCAAAATTATTCTATTGGACAATCTTTCCCAAGTAGCACATAATATCATAAAATATCCTAAAATTTGAAGAAGTAATATTATACAATAATTTTCCCAATATTGAAATAGTGAAAAATGTAAGAATTTTATAATATCATATAATATTTTATTCATAAAATTGTTCAATGTTATATAATACTGTATGATATTACACAGTATTGAATAATATTATTATTAATATAATACTGTATAATATTATACAGTATTAAATAATATTTTAAAGTATTAAAGAAAATTATACTGTTTTGAATAATACTATAACAACATTATTTTAAAGAAAACTCTATTTCATCTATTACATATTGTTGAAATTTTATTGTCCCTAAACCAAATCAAACCCTAGAAAAGATAAATGGTTTCGTAAAAGTAAAAACTTTCTTAATGTCTGATATTTTTGAAAACATATTTGCTACTTTTGAACCTGAAATTATTCCAATAGCGAATCTTAGTTAAAAGCGAAAATTACTTCCTCCTTGAGTTCAAGTTACATTTTTATTGTGATGAAAAAACAATTTGATTAAAAAGACTATTTAGAATTAGATGAAAATGTACATGATAATTCGTAGAGATCCGAATTCTGTTATTCACACTCCATTGTCGTAATTTACGCCTGCTGCTCGTGATTTCGTTGGTCTAGTGGACAAGACGCCGGCTAGCTAACTTCACAGGCCCGGGCTCGAGTCTCGAAGAGAGCGGAATTTGGCGGAGGTAAAATAGGTTTCGCTTAATTCAGTGACTCTGTATGTGAATAAAACGATTATGCACTCTATATCAATTCCATTTTTAGACATTCAATATATTGTATATTATTTAATACAGTATAATTTTCTTTAATACTGTATAATATTAAACAGTATTACATAAAATTGAACAATATTGTGAAAAATATTATAAAATTCTTACATTTTACACTGTTTAAATATTGGGAAAAATATTGTATAATATAACTTCTCTAAATTTTAAAATATTGTATGATATTATGCGCTACTTGGGTTTTAAGCTTAATAAAACAGCTTTTCGCTGCAGCGTCTTTCGGTTTTCGTTCGTCCACTCCTGTGTATCTGACCCCCTTGGCCAGCAGTTCAATTCCTCTCTTCTTTTTGTCTCCGGCATTAGAACCACCTGGCGCGAATCTAACAATCCTTGATATTACATTTTTCTTCCTCGTCATTGCTATGGCGACAACAGAAGCTCCTTCACATCGTAGATTTTATTACCATTATCTGAAGTACTGTTCTCTTCTTTTTTGCGTCTGTGTGCCTGATCGGTAAAAAGCGACTGAGTATTTCTTGTATTTCTCCTTAGGTCCTCTCCTTTCAGTAGTCCAGACTCAATAACCTTAAATGAATTTACACGCTCATTGGGATCATTTAAAAATTTGTAAAAATTAAATGAAGCATCACATAGAGAGAGTAAATAACTAACGTCATTGGATTACTTTGCAAACAAATTGAAAGATGTACACGCTACGAAATAAAAGAGGAAGCAAAAATTCTGCTTTCCTGTAAATATTCAAGGACAGCAATATTTTTATCATAACTTTAACAGAGGCAGAAACATGGGAATGAAGAATTTGATAAAACATACATCGGTTTAAATTTAATTACAATAATAGAAAGCATTGTTACAGATTGGGTTTGAAATGAATTTCGAAATGTTTATTAAAATTGGAATAAAAGAACGTATACCATTTAAATTCAGATAAGTAAAAAGAAAAATGTATGTTCTTTAAGATGATATATAAATCATATTCGTACAATATATATTTCAGAAGTTATTGGAGAAACACTGAGAAAAAAAAACCCACCGAAAATTGGCTTAATTTTTGATATTTAATTAAATATTTTTAGAAGTAATAATTTTTGAAAATTAAAAAACGCACCATTGTGTGGGTGTATAATTTAGAAATAGATACCAGAATAGCATGCGCAAATTTAATCTCGATATTATTCATCGTTTAGGAAGATTTCTTATGACAGATATACCGGTTAAACACCTTTTTTCTTCCTAGTTCCTTTCCCTTCAATAGAAGTCGGACTAAGTAACCTTGAAAACTTTACACACTCATAATGATCATTTAAAAAAATTTTGAAAATTAAACAAAACATCTCATAGAAATAGTGGCGTAGCAAGGTCTGGTGGCACCCGGTAAGGAGTTTAAACTCGTCACCCCGATGCCCACCAAAATATAAAATGAAATTTATTGAGGAAGCAATTTTTTTATTCAATTAAGAGGGCATAATGTTAATTATTTTGTTAACAATTTTTTATGAATAAAAAAGGAAAATGCCTTTTTATTAATAAGACAGTTTAATGTACAATGCAATGAAATCTTTTTTCATAGTGATCGTACGTAGTGCATGACTTTAGTATTATCATAATGAAATTTAATGAAAACTCAATTATTTACAAGTTTTGTTCTCTACACTCTAATTCAACAAACTGTACTTTAACATATTACTTAGAATATCTTCTTTCTAACTTTTTGTTCTGCAAATTTTAAAATTGCGTCATCAAAATCGATATCTTCAGCTTCACTATTTTCAATTGACAAAATGGCTAAGCTAGAGAGTCGTGCTTGGTTCATAATGGATCTGAGATAATTCTTAATCAGTTTAAGTTTCAAAAAACTCTTCTCACATGAGGCAACAGAAACACATAAAGATAAGAAAAATCTTAATGCTCAAGAGTTGAAAAGTTCATATTCAACCACAAACTTTAAGAATCTTAAGGAAGTCCAACTAAGAGACTCTTCTTTTGAAACTTTGGCTGCTTTTAGAAAATTTCTTAGGCGTGGGATCACTGTAAGGATAGCATTTACAGAAATCTCATTGTAATTTTCAACCAAAATTTGTACAAACTTGGACAGTTCAGTTTCCGAAGTTTCGATCAGCTTTCTGGGCTCTAAGACTGCAAACCGATCTGATATTGATTCCATAACTTCGTGAGGCCGCGGTGGCCTAGTGGTAAGGTCTCGGCTTTGGGGCCGGAGGGCTCCAGGTTCGAGACCCGATTCCTCAGAACATCCGCCGTGTATGGGGCCTATTGCACGCTAAATCATACGTAGTGGCCAAACGTACTCCCGTTGGTGTGGCGTGGGAGTTTGGAGAGGGGGTGCCAGCTCAGATGTCGTCCTCGTCATCCGACCGTGGTTCAAAATTACGAGGTCCGTCCCAAAATAGCCCTCGTGTTGCTTCAAAACGGTACGTTAATATACCTAAACTAATCCATGACTTCGTAACGCGTACCGATTTCTTTTTGAAACCTGTCAATCCCTTTTCAGTTCGTGGTCCAAAGTCAGCGGATCGTTTGCTGGTTTCTCTTGGGGCATACTTTTCTTCCTCCTGACAGTTCTTCTTTTTACTACAGGAATTCTCATCTCTTCACATGTGTGTTTTTGCAAATTGCAGTTCATCCTCAATAAGGTCATATCTTTTGTCTTTTAAAAAGACATTTAGACTTCTCATCTTGATAATAGACTTCTCAAAGCTTATTCCAAGAATATGCAAATACTTTTGAACGTGGTTGGCTTCTTTTAAGACATTATTCAAAAAGCACAAAAACGAGAAATCTCGCATTGCAGGCAACAGAGTTTGAGCCGCTTCTCTGGTTTGGATAGTTTCCGAAGCAGTTCCTCAATGGCATCGACAATCTTCTTAAAGCACTTAAACAACAGGCTTAACGGCTTCGTAGTGAGCACTCCATCTTGTTTCTGAAAGTCGATTAACTATAACTTCAACATTTGTCAGAAGTATTGTCCATCTGTGCGTAGAACCTGAGAAAAACAATCGCGGAAAAAAAGGAGCTACCCAGCATTATTCCGTCTTTGTTCATTTTGTTTTAAAACAAAAAGTGCCAATTTTCAGGAAATAACGTCTACTAATAGATTCCATGTCTAGAAAGTCCATAAGGGGTCGTCTATATATTTATAGTTGCACTAACTTCAAAATTTCCAATGGCAACACACATTTTTATCAACGGATTTCAAAACTGCATGAAAAGTTATGGTCGGATACCAAATTTCATTATCCGAGCTCAATAAGTTATGAAATTATAAGCAAGTAAAATTTTGATTCTTTAATGCTAAAGTAAAATTTTGAATTTTTGTTGATATCTTAAGAAATAATATAGTTTTTGATCTAGAATTTTTTTGTCGTGACAGTTTGAAGTATTCTACACATTCTGCACTTATACTTTTGATTTAAAAATAATTTTGAGCACATGAAATATTTGATGATATTTGATTTTCAAAAACTTTTGAATAGCAACACTTATAAATTTTAACCGTAATCGATGCAGACGGATATTTCATAAGCCCATGCAAAATTTCAGCTTATTCATATGAATAGTTTTGAAGTTAAATTAAATTTTCTATTTTTGCTGTAATTCGATGCATTTAAGGGGGCGCCATATATTTCGAAACCGTTTTCATTATCAAATATAATCATTATACCACTTTATTTTATAAAATTAAAATATATAAACATTTAACTATATATATAAATATATATATATTAAAATTTATAAATTTAAGTGGTGTAATATTACACTATTTATAGTTTTACGCATCAAGTTTTACAGCTTGTAAAATGTGGATCATTACTTTGAAAATCATTCCTATTAAAACTCGAACGTCAACAAATGCATGTATGTATCTATGTCCGGCTATCTTCTTAAGAACCACTGAATCCTGAAACTAGCCGTAAGTACCAAAAGATGGAAAATAATCCAAGGAATTCATTTCGACTAATTAAATTCCGAAATTGCAATTAGTTAAAAAGATATTAATTAAAAACGTCAAAATGATCCATGCTGCCATCTAGTGGCAACTTTAACAACAGAAGTTCTTGCATTTTTTTGTTTATTGACAACTTTGACTTCGAAGTTCTTGAATTTTTTGTTTATTTATTTAACAAAACCTGGTTTTAATTTGTATAAAAGGTTTTTTTTTTCTTTTTTAGTAAACTTTTGTGTTTTGAAATTATAAACAACAACAAAAAATAATTTTCTGGCTTTTTTACATTTTTCATTACTGAATATCGGTCAATCATGTGCCGCCATCTATTGAGCAGAAATCACATGAATCGATTTATTTTAAAAGAAAACTTCTGAGGAGGAGAAAAAAATGGGCTGTCAACAACATCGAAATTCACAGTAGAAAATGAACTTATGGACGTAAACCCAAAAAATACTACTATTTTTAATCTTTGAAAAAATTCATATTTAAAGTCTGTAGCAGCCCCTTTTTAAAATCAAACAACATAAAAGTTTCAGAATTTTAGGGAATAAATTATTATAAAGCCAAAAGTATCGATGAAACTGAACTAAAATTCAAAATTTATTTATCTGTGAGTATATTTAAATTTAAAGCCTCAAAATAAAATAGAATTTTAAAGTTATTCTTTCACAACAGAAAAAAATCAAGGAAAAAATAATTAGAAGCTAGAAATATCAAGGAAATTAATTTATTTGAAAGTAAACTTAAACTTTAAAGAATCCAAAGAAATTTTACAGTTATTCGTTTTTAAGTAAAATTTAGATTTAAAGAAAAATATTGTTGCAAAAAGTCTTTCCGTGGGTGTATGGTGTAAACAGTCCAACACGCAGGATAATGGAGAATGAAGGTTTATTTACAAATATGCATGAAAACACGTAGCACAGGTACAGGAAACAATAGTTCTTGCACAGATTGCCAATGTAAACAGACAACAATTCGCAGGTAACAACAGTTCAGCACTTTGTTATCTAACAACACAAACAGTCAGCAAATAACTAATAACTAGCAGACAATAACTGCACTTTCAATAGCGCTCAGCTCACCAGCTTTCTAGCTCGCACTGCGGGTAGAACTCCAAAGGCGTTCGCGCTCCAAGGCGATCCCAGTCGATCAAGATCACTCCGTCATCCAAGCGCTCTCTTTATGTAGTTTCTCCGCCAGGCCGTGAAGTCACATGGAATGATCTAGCACATTCGTGGCGTATCTTCTCTCCTAATAGAGATAGCGAGAAGATTCCAGCACCTTTGAGATCCCATATTTCGTCGCCAAAGTCGCCAAATTTCTCGCCAAGTCGCCATGTTTGTCGCCAAGGTCAGGGGTCCATACGGGGCTGCTAGCTGTCATCTCATACTCACCCATGTAAAACTCTCTTCCCAACCATAAGACTCACATTGCTGGGAAGCGACTTTCTATGTTTGTAAAAATATTCAGGGAAAATGATCATGAAGCCTGGGATATCAATGAAACTCAAATAAAAGTAGAAGTGTCTTTATTTGCAAAGAAATCTAAATCTGGAAAGCAACTGGTTTCTAAGTAAAATTCAAATTTAAAAAATATTCAGTGATAAACAAATATGAAACAAGAAATATCAATTAAACTCAAATTGAATTCAAAATTCGTTTATTTGCAAATAAATTTAAATTTTAATAAAACAAAACAAAATGTAAAATTTGTTTGTTTTTAAGTAAAATTCATGTTTAAAAATAAAAATTAGTAAAAAATAGTGATGTAAATTAATTTTAGGCCTTTTGAGGGTCAATTGAAGATCCTCTTCCGCGCAGAAGTCCCCTTCTAACATCATACGGAAACTTTGATGATTTACTACAACTTAATTGTGAGTGGCAAAATTTCAGGTTTTACACAAAACAATGCAACTACACTCATCAAATTGAAAACGTAAAAAAAAGTAATTTCATTCGAGTCTGCAGAAGTCCCCTGTTAAAATCTAACGGTTCACATACGGTGTTCTTCCATTTTCATTTTTTATTTAACGGAAACTGGTATTTCTTTTTTGAAGATCTTATGTGTTTGGATTTATTAATATCGGAATAAAAAATCGTTTTCTTTCCTTTTTTATATTAAGGTGTTTAACTTCGTAGCATTTGTTGGGGAAAGTAAGTGATAATATTTGTTTAAAAAATGGAGGCGGGCATATGAGAAAGTATGGATCTCGAGGCCACACGTGACCTCACTTCTCTCCACTAGGGAATATCACATTATTCGAGATAGCCCGTGCAACGCCGGGTCACGCTTCTAGTAACATTTAAAGTGCGAAATAATTTGAAATGCTACTACCGACATTTAAACGCAAGCAGAGAACTTCTCTATCTAAATGCGGAGACGACCCCCTTTTATATCGAGAAAACAAAATGTCAAATATCTTTCAATCTATTAATGATATATTAACCAAAATTAATATTCGAAGGCATTTTTTCATGAGAAATTTATTTATGACATCAAAGAAGGGTGTTGCCATTGAAAATTTTGAAGTTAGAGCAATTTTAAATATGTAGACGACCCCTTACGAAATTTTCAACCTCAGAATCTTTTAGTATACGTTATTTCCTGTAAAACGGTATCATTAGTTTTAAGAAGCAATGAACAGTGGCGGAATAATGCTGGGTGGCTCCTTTTTATTCCGCGACTGTACAAACTTTACAAGGTCCCCCCAAAAGTCACACAAAATGAAACTGTTGCAAAATAGTGTACTCCACATAGATTGAGAGATTTGTTTTGTACAGGGTACAAACAATGCTTTAGGATTAAGTTGACAAATCCTTGCAGGAATTCCTGAATACACTCCAACCATTGTAGAAGCATTACCGTATCCTTGTTCTCGGCACATTGTTATATCTAGACCATCCCTTTCAATAACCTTTAAAATATACTAGCTGTTACCCGCGACTTCGTGCGCGAAGAATTTGAATTGTTACTTTTTTTAAATTTACGAATGTAAATGTTTCGTTATATGTAGAAAGGGGAAATTAAAAGTTCTGATGGTTGATAATACATAATTGGACGACTAACAGGAGTGTACTGTACATATGTCTGCTGTTACAGTTAGGTAAATTGTTTATATATGATAACACACTTTTGTATACGACGTTTTTTGTTTCACGTTTTCTGCACCGATGTAGAGGTTTAGTGGGCTGGACACACGGGAACATGCCACACACAGTTACCAACGGAAAAAATATGATTTTTCCAAATGTACGTCTGCCCCTTTGAGTGTCTGACCCTGAACCTGGAAAATGCTAATTTTAAAGGGAATTGTTGAACTGGGATGGTAAATCCTTCGGTATTATCGGAATGCGTAGAATTTAGCACTCTCACCTCTCGATAACCCAGTCATATCAGTAGCTAGCACGACTTCTGGTCCTAAGTGTGTAATTTGAAACCGTGTGCCATTGCGCAGTCTCGGTACATCGAGGTTACGTACGAATAGTTCTGGCACACCGAAATTTAATCTCAGCTTGTCGGAAGGTATCCCTGACAATTCTATGGGGTTGAAGAACTCTACAGGATATGATTTTACTTGTTATTGTCCATTACCGTATCTACAGATAGATATTCTGTAATACATCCCTCCATTTGTGAAGCATTTTTTTTATTTATCTGACCTAAACTTTCATTAGACAGTACCAAAATTACCCAATCAACAAACAATCTCTGTTCCTCTTATTAGCTTGTAGGGAAGGATAAACCTTGCTTATCAGTTTCTCTGTACTGTGAACAATTTTAAAAAAGTCCCAATTTAATACACTGTTTGAATCTCTAGCAATCGCCAAATCTATTTGGCAACTGTATCAAGCGCCAAGTTCGAATCAGTTCTTCCATTAGTAAAAAAAAACTTTGAATTCCTTTTTCATTGGGTTTATGCAATCCTTTCTTTTTAAATCGGTTGAAAAAAGCTCTTAAAGCATTAAAATATTCGAAATGAAACTATTGTAATTAGCTAAACCGTTTGGTTTAGAATTTAACCGCCAGTGATTATCCAAATCGTTTGGTTACAAATTTAACAGACAAACAAATCTTGGATGTCGATAAAAAGAGCGTTAAAGAATTTTTTTGGCAAGCTTTCCACTAAATTAGGCTCTTATTTTAAGTAAACATTGAACGATATTTTCCTTTAGTCATAATTAACATTAGTTTTTAAATTTTAATCTGAAAACTCTTGACACTATACCATATCTATCATTAGTTTTCTGTCCCGGCGTCTATTTTTCAGTTATTATTCCACAAATTAATTATTTATTTCTTTTCTCAGCAAGGTCACGCGATGCTTGACTTTAAAAATAAGTTATTTCAAATGCTTGCGCTTTTCTGAAGGATCATGTGACATTTCATTTTGTTTGCGCATTCCTTAAGGATTACGTGACAGTTGATTGAAAAATAAAGTGTAATCTTCATCGCAAATCGCTTGTTAATTATTTAATTGTTATCTGTAATCAAAAGTAATGAATTTAACATGATGTCACCTACCCTATGTCCGTTCCTGTGTTTGAAGCTACAACTCTGCCAATTTAAATCCAAATCGGTTTGGTAGTTTTGCCGTGAATGCGTAACAAACAGACATACACACTTTCGTATTTTTTATATTATATGGGTATTAATAAAAATAAGCAAAATTTTCAGAAATAAAGGTGAATTAGTTCAAAGTCTAACCGTTGCCTAGCAACGGAGTAGCTATAAATTTTCGTTATTTCAAAATCGTCTGCACGTATTTAAAAATTATAGAACTTTTAAAAATAAATAACTATCGAAGGGAAAATGCCACAGAAATAAAATTGGTATCATTGAAAAGGTAAGCATTTGAACTTTAAGATGGTATAAAAATATGTTTTGTCGGACAATATGCTCCAAAGTTACGGCGGAAAAACGGTTTCGGTTAATTTCTAATTAGCTGCCTGTTTAATTAACTTTTGGACTTAGAAAAGTTCATAAGTGTCTTCCCCTTGTCTTAAATAATAAGTGTACAAAATTTGGTTGAAAACCGTCCATGGTGTAGGAGGAGATGTGGAACATACCCACATACATACATACCCACATACCCACAATGACTTTTATTTATATTAAGATTCCGTTGCGCCAAAGGCTTTCTTCCCAGTTAGCTGAAAAAAACTAAAAACGACCCCTTTATTTCAAATTTTTGGTTCTCTATGTGAAGGCAAAGAATTATTTCACTCATTTGATCTATGTGCGAGATGTCCTGCGTGCTCCCAAAGACAATACTAAAGTACTTTGCATTTTTACTATCAGTCAAAATCTTTTCCTGAACAATTCAAACCAGAAGTAAGATAAACTCATTTTATGTGGTGGGAGACAAATAGCTTGTTAATATCTTACCCTACTGTGATTGAGTTGACTGTTCTGGTTTGATTAAATGCTCTCTTAGTACATGATCATATTTGGATAAAGTTCAATCAGCTGTAGAAAATTTCCTTTGTTCTCCGACAACATAGGGACTCTGTGACCGAGGAATGGAAGATTTTGTTTAGCCGAAAACATAGTGACGTCTGGGCGTCTTTATAAAAGATATTTTCATTTCCTTTTTTCTGTTTCAGCAGCTGTCTGGATAACTTGACCAATTGGCTCGTATGACATACTGGCTCGTATATATAGAAGACTTAAGATAGTGGGATGGGGAGGGAGATATTATCCGTTTGCTCGTAGAAAGATCCTAAAGTGGACAATACTTACGCAATGTCTAAAACGTTTGGCGCCGAATATATTATTATGATGTTCGGGTTAAAAATATCACCTTGTTGCACAGAACGACTTGGGTCGATGACATTTGTGGCAGGTTTGAGACAATGAGTCATAAGACTGGTTGTTTGTTTACTTGAGCACCAGCACAGTTCTAAAGAAACGAGAGAGAACCCCCTCCCACACACACGAACCACACAATAATACTAAATCAGTACAGCATAACATCGTTCACCCGCAATTTGCTGCAACCAGACGTTAAAGCCCATGTAAATTATTTGACGTGTTATTTTATGTAACAAAAAGGCACATTAATACAAAACCAGCAATTTTTTGTCACCCCCTCAGAGCCGGTACCCGATGGGGGCCACACCTACTGCACCCGCCTTCCTACGCCCCTGCATATAAAGAGTAATTAATCCAATTGCACAGTAACTGGTTTACTATGCAACCATATTAAGAGAGTATATGTTTTGACATAATACCGGAAATAAAAGTCTGCATTTGAAATAAAAATGTCCAAAGAAAACAATATCTTCTTATATCAACTTTTAACAGTGGCAAATGGACGTGAATGAAAGATTTGATAAACAGTAAATTGGCTTCAATTTAATTTTATAAGAATAGAACGTGTTGTTAAAAATTGTATAAAATTTAATTTTAAACGTAAATTACAATTAGAGAAAAAAACTGTACCTTAATGCAAGAACTATCATTTAAAAGGTAATCTTTTGCTCTTTAAGATGGCGCAAAAATAATTGCCGTGCGATAAATATTTCAGAACTTATTGACAAAGGACGTTTAAACATTAGGCTTAACAGCGGCTAATTTTCATTATTTAATTAAATATCTTAAGAACTAATTAATTCTGTAAGCTGAAAATAGCATACAGTTGACGTTGACCTAGAAATGTACTCTAGAATGTCGTGTGCAACTTTCATCTCGCTACCTTTCACCGTTGTTTAGAGTGTAGTGTGCTGGAGTCCAGAAATATCACTCGGCTGGTGGGCCTTTTCAATTTATTGCCATAAAACAAGACAAGAACACATCTTTTGCCGCTGGCGTTGACCGAGCATAAACTTCAAAACCATAGTGTAATAACACATTACCATGGCACAAATACATATACAGTAACAACGATAATAACTCACACAAAATAGCATTTCCTGAAACCTGTTTTTAAAGTCAGGTACAGCTAACAGAGGGAAGGAGCCAAGGCCTATTCTGCCATCTGTTGGTTCTTTTTAGAATATACTCTTTGCGGTGAAAATGTAAATGTCCCATAAAACCAAAAATACACTAACAACCGTTTAGGAGTTCTTGTGACAGGCACATGTATTTTGTGCAATATTATTTTTGCGAATTTCCAATATTGTACTATATTATTATCTATTTGGAGACAAACTTGTATTTACGTTTCATTTTGAATCTCATGAGCTCTGAGACTTAACAAGGCTTAAAATCAGCAAAACTATTTTAAAGGATGAAAATCAAATTATTGAATTTCAATTAAAATTAAGCGAACGGAAATGAACTTTACATCTTCAAACAATTGTTTGGAAGATAAAGTTTCCAGTGGTACAGTCGAAAGGAAGCATGGAAATTGCCTCTTCCTTAAAAAATTTTATTATTATTAATTATTAATTCTGCATCACAATCCGATCATTATTAATTTAAGCAACAGTCAATGCAGTTGTTAGCATTTTTACTACAATTTCGTGACTACTAATGAATTTCAATCTTAATTAAACGAACGGAAATAAACTTGACATCTTCAAACAATTGTTTGGGGGATAAAGTTTCCAGTGGTGCAGTCAAAAGGAATCAAGGAAACTGTCTATACCTTAAAGGATTTTATTATTTTTCTTCCGACATAAATATAGTATTAATTCTGCAACAAAATCTGATTAACTTAAACAACAGTCATTGCAGTTGCTAATATTCGTACTATAATTTTCTGAAAACTGTAATTTCGTGATAACAAAAGTTCTTTGGATCCCAAAAAGTTCATTACTGCTTGTTTTCGTTGTTAGCCTTCCTGACCTTGTCGATCAGTTCCTTTATATTCTCGTCGCTTTCGATGGCCTGCAGCATGTCCTCCAAGGTCACCTTGAGTCCAGTACTCCTACCGTTGGTTCTATCCCTGGCGACATTTACAGACAACTCCAAGATCTCCGCGGCGAGGTACTCCAAGATGCCTGTTAGATACACAGCGCCTTCGGCTTTCACAGTGCCACCAGGAAACTTAGTTTCCAGCAATTTATGGATGTCCTGTATCGGGAATCGCTTGATATCGTGAACAGCCGATTTTCTACCTCGAAGAGACGAGACCTTCTTCTTTGAGGCCCCTGGAGGCTTCGAGGTTTCTCTTTTCCTTTTTCCAGCCATTACGGGATAGTACTGCACAAATGAAAAATGTTAAATAAATTTAATACTTCTTTCTATTACATGCAATCATTTCTTTAACCCATTAATGCAAAAGTCGTATTTATTCAATAATATTTCGGATGCTAGTATTAGATGTCATGAAATCAATTGAAAATGACAAAAAGAAATTTTGTCTGAAATTTTTTTTTATTGCCCTCCTACTCTATTAGCACAAGTTACTCTAAATTATTCATACGTTATCAATACGATGTTATGAGGAATTCAGAATATCATAGCAGCATCGTGGAGATATTGTAAAATATCTTGTGCTAATAGGAAAACCTAGAGTCGCTATGTAGGCAAAGTCCTATTAATGCAAAGAAAAAAAAATCAAAATTTAAAATCATGTGAAATTCCAAAAAGAAACATATTATTACAATTGTATTTACTTATATAAATGCAAATAAATTAATTGGTAAGTAATTGAGCAAACTTATCTTTTCTTCTTGACATGGCAAAACACTACTTTCGAGTCTGACTTGAAAAAAAAAGGCTACATTATCAACAGAATGCTTGATATGTGTGCTGCCATCGATTGAATAAAAAAGAAACGAATACTTAACAAAAATTTTCTGTAAAATTTATGTTAAAAAATAATTCCAGTGAGTTTGTGATGCAATTTTTAGATGCTTCCCTAAAAAGGGTCGCTAGCCATAATGGGTTATAAATAGTACGTACCAAGAATTTTGAAAAACGAAAAATAAATTAAATTTAGTTGTAGAAGAACCACAAACTTAATTGTCTTACCAAAGCCATAGACTAGCAAATGTACAGCGACTAAATGGTCGTTTCCCAGACGAGGTAAATGCAAGTCTTAATGTGGTTTAAGCACAGACTTTTTCAGCTAAATGAAGAACCTATAAATGGGGTAATCTTACTCAAAATTAACCTTCTACAAAAAGTTTTAACTTTATAATAGATGTATGCTTTTTTTTCATTAAAAATTTACATACTAACCTTAATAAATATTACTCTAACACAAAAATTTGATTTTTAAGAGGCCCTAAAAGAATCATAGGACAAATAACAATAAAAAAAAGATTTCGAATTATTAACATGGCAATCATGTTTTCTCCGCTGCCTTTCAGGGCTACCGTGGCCTGTTGGTAAAATCTCGGCTTCGAGCCGATAGGCTCCAGGTTCGAAATCCGATTCCACTGCAAAAACGTCATATAAGTGGCTTGGGGCCAGGGCCATCTTAAGAAAAAGTCACATGTTCTCTGATTAACGCATTACAATTTTGAAAATTAGTGCCTTCATAAAATAGGATTTTGTTAGCTATCTTCCATAATGTTGTTAACTTCTATTTTTTTGAAATGGTCTACATGTTTATGCAACATTAAAATATAGACGAGTGTCCCTAATAATATCTTTACTTTTAACATACTTAAAATTGTATTTAAATAATTTTTGGTTATTATTTTATTATTTGGTTTGATTTATTAAATAAATTTTTGTATATTAAATTTATAGTCGCCATTGGATCAATGGCTCTCCTGTGCTACAGCCCAATTAGCCCATTGGATAAGACAGCCCTTCCTGGGGCACATTAAATGCTTCGGGGCCAGATGACATCATACTGATGAAGCACGGACGTTTCGAGAGGGGCCTTTGTCTCACCATGGTTGAAACTACGAAGTCCGCCCCAAAATTGCCCTCGAGTTGCTTCAAAACGGGATGCAAATATATGTTATCTAGCCCTGACGTTCAGTTTCGGATTTGTATAAGATTTTGAATTCATTTACGAGATTTCGAAATGAATGCTAATTTAGTTATAATAACGTCCCGTTTTGAAGCAACACGAGGACTATTTTGGGACGAATCTCGTAATTTTGGATCGCGGTCAGATAACGAGGACGACACCTGAGCTGGAACCCCCCTCTCCAAACTTCCGTACCACACCAGCCGGAGAACGCTTGACCTTGACCTCCTACGTATGATTAATTAACGTGCAGCAGGCCCAATACACGATGGATTTCCAGTGGAATCCGGTTTCATACTTCTAAATCCTCCGTCTCCAAAGCCGACACCATACCACTAGACCACCGCGATCCATCTAAATGCTGTTTTATCTTCCACCAAAGTTGAATTAGAGAGAAAACAATTGATTACGGATTGATGCAAAACCCATTTACACCGACTGAAGAACACCAAATGGCCTCGTGATAGTGTGTCGGCTTCGTGACCAGAGGGTCGCAGATTCGATACCCGTTACCATGGAAAATCACCCTTACATAGGGCTTGATTCACAGTAAATCTGTGGAGGGTTAAACGTCCTCCCGCTCGTTTAGATCGGATGTTTGGAAAAGGGGGGGGGGGGTGCCGGCTCATGTGTCGTTCCCCTCATCATACCGGGGTTCAAAATTAAGAGTTTCATACCAAAATAGCTCTAGTGTAGATTCAAAATAGGATGCTAATAAACTAAACTAAAACTACACAGAATGTCAGATTTATTTCAAATCTGCTGAAGACTCTTCGTCTCAATTATGTGACAATATTGGTTCTCAATAAAGTTGAAGACAAATTAAGGTAATGTGAATCTCGTGGAGTGGGTTCATATTCTTAGTTTCACGGAACTGAATCCTAATTGAATTTTTGATCTCAAGATAGCTAACTATTCGCCTTTTTTACTTTTTCGTACGCGAAGCATACAAAGAGGAAATTCTACTTCGAAATTTTGATGAATCTACACGTTTTAGACTTCCCTGAGTCCGAAAACACATTTTTGGAAACATGCCTGTCTGTGAACATGATAACTCAAAAACGGATTGAGTTAGAGCAAGGGTGTAAAATTTGTAGCCCATAACGAGTATCTTTGCGGCCCGGCAAACATGACAGTATGGTAACATATGGTTTAACAAAAATTTCGTAGCTTAATTTTTTTAAAAATTCTAATTATACTAAAAATCTAATTATACCTATTTATTAATAACGTGCCACACCATTCGCCAAGGACCGATTATTATTAGTCGTATTATATCTACGCACTATTTCCTCCACCATTTGCAGCGAATATTTTATGAACCGATAATGCAATAATATAAAAATAAGCAAATGGAGGTAATCGAGATCCAATGCTGCTTAGATTTGAAAGCAAAATTCAGTTGTGAGGCTTGAATTTTAGAAATATTTGCCTGCCTGGTTTGAAAGCACTCAAAAATTAGCATATGAAATTATGTCTATGTTTGGACGCAGGGGAGAGTAGGGATAGTTGAGCCAAATTTAAAATTTTATTTTGTAAAATATTTTTATAATTAGGAATTGAAGAATAATATTGTAGTGTAGATTTTGGTATTTTGTCTTCGAAATTAAATGAGAAAATTCGCCATTTTCGCCCAAATTTATCGCTCAATAAATATTTACTTTTCGTTTCACATTGGGGCTCAAGTATCCCCATGAGAGGGATACATGATTCATAGTGCAAAGATGCTTGTGCCAGCTCTGAAAAAATATCTACAAAATACAATGTTCTAAATTTTGCTGCTCATTATTATTATTTCAGAAATATTTTGCTTCATGATTAAGATAAAAAAAAAATGTCCTTCAAAACCAGTCGTGGAAACAAAATTAACAACCTTGTCATTTTTTGTGACGATGTTTGGTGGTCAAAGAATGATTTAAATTTTATTTTCATCAATGACAGCAATGCCATAATTTTGTGGCCATTTACATTTGAAATCTGCAACTCTCCGAGCAAATTTATACTCAGCTCACCTTCAGAAATATTAAGAATTTTTCCAACAAATTGTTTTATGGTTTTCTTCCCTAGTTTATTTTACCAGTAACCAATCATTAATAGCAGGTTTTTTAGTGATAAAATCATCACCACTTTCAGTATTTCAATCTACCGACATTGTTCAACTTGTAGTTTTAATTGAATAATTGTCAGAATCTAAATCAGATGTATCGTAAGAGTCTTTCATAATTTTTTTTCGATTTTTCAAGAAAAAGTTTTGTTTTAACCTTTGGTAGTTTCCAAGGAAATTTAAATTGTTATCTTTGTTTCTTTTCTTTTTTTCTTTTCGTGATATTTTCAATAGCCTTTCTTCAATTTTTTGTTTTTCGGGAGTGAAAGTCAAACTAGCTGATTTAGCTCTTTTCCTAAACACTTTTATAATGAGAAGCAAGGCTTTTGGATAAGGTTGAACGACCTCTGGAGAAACAGTTGTTTCAGTAGTTGAGGTTCCAGGAATAGGATAATTTACAGGCATATGACCAGAAAAAGAAAATGAATTACAATATTCTGACATAAGTTGACATCTACATGGGGAGTAAAATCTGAAGAAATCTGGAAATATTCAATAGACGCACTTGATTGCTCCATACATGATTTATCAATGACAAATGAGCTTTTTTCCAACGTTATTATTTTTTCTGAAAGCCTACTACTCAGATATATCTTAAACATAGCAAATTCTGTAAAGATAAAATACTCAAATGCTTTAAATAACAAAGTTAATGAACACTAATTTCTCAGTAGGGATAGTTGAGCCATGGCTCATGTATCCTCAGTCTCAGTGTCACAAGTATCCCCACTACCACCATTTCTGTTTACAAAACTATAACTAAATGAAACCTGTAGATATTTAAACTATTTTAAACTTAAAAAGTACATGGAACTATAATTATTTCAATTAAGAATACTATTACAGCTTAAAAACAAAATTTGAATACAAAACAAATATAAAATTTAGACATCTTAAAATTTACTCCAGACAGTAAAAAAAGAACTATTGTTCATGACACTTTCAAAATGTCACCAAATTACTTGATTTCTTTTTCACATATGTAGAACTATAAATGTGTTTAAATGTTGTCAACTGAAGAAAGAAAAATAAACCTGCTGTAGAGAAAAAAGGGGTGGCTCAAGTATCCTATATGATCAAGTATCCCTACTCTCCCCTATTTATCGGTTCGAGCAATTACTATCACTTGTCAAAGGAAATAAGTCTTCTATTAGATCCCGAATTACTGTCATTTACCTTGGATCAGTTAACACCATCGCTCTGGGCGAAATAGATGCAAGCTCCGAAAAAGACAAAAAGTAACCGTGCTCGCTCTAGACAATTTATAAATAAAAAAAGAAAGAGGTGAACGTATTCTGCGGACATCTATTAACATGTTTAATTTAATAAAATTGTTTAGCAAGTCAAATTCTAGTGCGCAGCGAAGATTCCTGAAGGACGAGATATCTCGTCCGTAGCGACGAATGTGTTAAGATATTATTTTCTGCGGATAAGATATCCCTCGAAGTAGAGAAGAGATACCAGGAGTCAGGAAGGACACATCAGTTCTAAAATTGCCTTTGTTCTTTTTTATGCTGTGTTTTCAAAATTAACCTAAGGTTGTTTTTCTTTTCTTTTTAAGGCCTACATAAGCTTAAACCTGGCCTATTTGGCCCACGATAGCATTTGAGTTTGACACACTTTAGCTAGAGAGATAAAATTTGGTATGTAATGCTAACACCACATTTGTAAATTTATATCAAATTTTGTACGAAATCGGTCTATGCCAAGTCTGCCTGTCAGTCTGTCCGTGTGTATGCGAACACGATAACTCAACAGCGCAGAGGGGTAGAACGATTAAAATTGGTACATAATTTTATCATCATAGTTCCAGATGTGTAGCAAAGTTTTACGAAATCAGCCAACGGAGTGACCGTCTGTCGGCCTGTGCATTCGCGTGTATGTGAAAGCGATAACTCAAAAACTCAACGACATAGATAAATAAAATTTGGTATGAGGTCTTGTGACCAAAATTGTATATCTGTTTCAAATTTTGGACTCAATGTATTGAAAGGAAGGCTTTTAAAATTATATTATATTTTCATTATATTTCGAAATGCAAATTGCCCCAATGTTCTGACACTTAGCGTCAGTGGCGGCGATTGAGTGGCAAAAGTGGAAGGGGGGGGGCAAACATTTATAGACACCTAAAAGTACCCGAGGGTATAGGGGTGGACAACAAAATTTATAAATTTAGTAACGAAATTAACTTTCCCGGACAGTATTGATTTTTTTATGATTTCTAGCTTTGGTACAGCTTTGATATACGGCATCACTGGCGATAATTTTTTTTTGGTGACTTTTTCAACAGTTTCAATATAGGATTCTATTGGCGATAATTTGTTTTGGCGACTTAAAGATACGATGTTCGGTTAGGCGAAAAAAGTCGCCAATACAATATTTTCGCCAGTGATGCCGTATATCAAAGCTGTTCCCTAGCTTTAAGCAGCTAAAACGAAATACAAATTGAATTTTTGTCACCAAAAAAAGGTGGAGGGGGCGTCCCTTCTTCACTTGAGTCGCCGCAACTGCTTAGCGATAGTTGGGGAGGGCTTTGCCGTGACCTTCGAGGCCTTGCCGCCTCCCTCACCACCCTCCGCTGTACGTTCTAGTTTGCAAATTCTTATAAGGATAGCCGAGAAAAAGGTGCTATATTGTGTAAGTATACGAGACAGTCTAGGGGAGAACACTTCTGCTGATAATACTGAAGCTGTTGAAGAAAGTCGCCAAAACAAAATTATCGCCAGTGATGCTGTATATCAAAGCTGTACCAATTTTGCTCTAAATCCGTGCGGTCTTGTCCCCGAAATTACCTATTTGTATCAGATTTTGGATCCAATTGTTCAAAGTGAAGCCTTTTCGTGACTATACCACGAAACACAATCATCGCCATATTGTATAAGTATACGAGAAAGTCGAAGGAAGAACACTTCCAACTAGGTTACAATTATTTAATACCTTGTTTAAATGAAACTGTCTTTTATAAATAATGATCGGCTTCTCCAAGTTTTCAGCAAATAGTAAATCTTAAAATTTAAGGTAATAAAACTTAAAATGAAGGTCAATGCCCCATTGGTGAAGAGAGGACCAGTGGCTCCCGGGGCGTATGAATTTTTTAGCCCCAAATTATTATAAGTGGCTTAGCAAGTGTAAATGGCGCCTTGGGCACGAAATTGTTTTCCCTTCTCCCCCTCACCATATTTCCCTTTGAAAAAGGACATAAACTCATTAATGCCTTGTTCCTATGGCTCCCGAGGCATCTTTATCCCCCTCCCACTGTCATAAATTGATAGAAAATGTATAGTACAATTATTAGTGATTGAAAGTTTAAAATCCATCGACGTTATGAAGTCTTTGATCCTTTCCTTCGTGTGAATTATTCCGATATTCTTGCTAGGTTCACAAGATGTAATTTATTTTATATTAGATTTAGTAAAAGTGTTTGTGCACTTGATATCATCTGACCGCGGTTCAGAATTACGACGTCCGTCCCAAAATAGCCCTCGTGTTGCTTCAAAACGGGACGCTTAATATAACTAAACTAATCCGAAGACACGTTTCAAGCGATATACTTAGTGAAATGTCTGCTAAAGAGTTCCCTAGGCAACTGGCATGAGATTTCACTCAGAATAGTCCAACTAAGCTCCTTGCTAAAAATATTATTTGGTTAATATTTTTCATAAATTTAGATATTGGTTCAGCCCTCCTTATGGTTTATGTGGATAAGTTGGGTAATTTTCAGTTAACTGAACTCCAGGCAAAACTGCCAAATCCTAGTTAAAGATAGCCAAATTGTAGTGATAGCTTTTTTAGTGATGAATGTTGGCGCCTTAACGGGACAATGCCAACATTTCAGTTTGGCGACCATTGGGATTCCGTTAGAGGAAAAGTGCCGCCAGTTGTTATTAAAATATTAATTTTGTCTAAATGATTCAATGTTCAGTCCATCGCAAAAATTATTGCAATCAGAAGCATTTGGATGCATTGAATGGGAAAAACGGCATTAAAAACCTTAAAACTCGTAAGCGATTCGAATATAAGGAAAAATGATTAAAAAAGGGAAGAGGAGGTATTTGGTGACAAAGTCATGGTTTAGAAATCGGACTATCAATGTTAGAAATCAGATTCCATCAGAATTTCGTGCATTTGAGACTGGTGAACTTTAAATTTGCCGTTGTGTGTACGTTGCCACTGTAGCTTGGATTTAGGTATCACCCAAGCTTATGTTTTCGACACGATTCAAAATTATGAAGATCCGTCCCCAAAAGTAATCGTATAATTTTAAATCGGAATATTGAATAAGCAAAGCCGATAAAAAACAAAGTCAATTCAAAGAGCCTTTAACCCGCTGACAGCCGATTCTTTTAAAATCACTATTTAGATACACCGTTTGCAAACATGTTTAAATACCATTGAGCTAAGTGTATTGTTATGTACATTCAATGCTATGAAAGTACTAATTAAACAATTTAGTTTGCGAAAATTGCAGGATGCAGCAGAAAATAGACTTGCTTCCTATCCGCGCAAATCGCAGGTTGGTTGGTTAGTTGTGGTTTTTTGGCGCAAGAGCCAAGTTTGGCTAAGCTACACCAGGCGAAAATCGCAGGGTAAGCAGTCAGAGGGTTAAACGGGTAGTTCGATAAGTAATGAGTACATATATAATTTTTGATGTGGATGTCATAATTTGCAAATAACAGGGATGAAAAAAAAGGAATAGTTATGATGGATTTTGGGCATGTCGTTACCTTTTTATTTGATTGAAATCTAGAAATTGGCACCCACTCTGAAAACGGCGACAAGTCGCCAAAGCTATTGCAAGCAATGAGGTGCAGCGGTCAATAATGCCTTGCTTTGGCGACTTAGCGCTGTTTTGTGAGTGAGCATTAAATTCTAGATTTCAAACCTTTTTCTTATTTATTCAGACTGAGCGAACAATTCGGAGAAAATACTGAGAATGTGGTACACTCTCCAGGCTAGTTCGTGTCTAGTAAACATCCCCGTTTCATTTGGCCATAGTACGGCCACCGGGAGTCAATGTTAGTCAAATTTTCGCTATTTACTAAATTAAAGGCATAGAATATGTATTACCCAACAAAAAGTTAATGTTCCACATTGTTTTGAGTATCATGGTAACTTAATTAATTACTCAGATATCTCGTATTGTATATGGTTAAACTTACGAGCAAAGTACAGCTACAAATTTGAATGTTTTTCAAGCGTTAACTCATCAATTTGATTTTAGATTAAAAAAGATAAGACCTAACGGTTGGCGAAAGTGTCGGGAACTTGGTGACGAGACAGTACCATGTTCTTAAGTTCAGTTATATATTAGAATCCCGCTTTCAAGCAATGCGAGGGCCGTTATGAGATGAACCTCATCATTCTGAACCGTGGTCAAATGACGAGGATGACACCTGAGAGATTACCACCCTTTCCAAACTTCTGTACCACACCAGCGGGAGGGTGTTTGACCCTCGATATCAGATTTAACGGGCCGATATACACGACGGATCTTTAGTGAAATCGGGTTTCGTACCTGGAACCCACTGATCGCGAAACAAAGATCTTACCACCAAACCACCACGATTCCACTTAACTTTGTTTAACACTGAATACAACCATTCGTATATTTCCCATTAACTGATACTAGATATTGTATAAGGAGAATGAAGATAGAAAACTCATTGCAACAATTAATTGATTTCATTACCAAAAATATTCACAGCTAAATCCATCTGCAATGTAAAATATGAGGGTATATCTAGAATACAAACTATTCCAGTTTTTGTAATACTGTGCACAATTGCAGTATTTCTGTGTAAGCCACTCAACAGTTAAGGGTGATTTTTTTTATTACTTATAGGCTTAATCGCGTTAATTTTTCAGATATAATTTTGAATTACAAAAATCATAAAAATATCGAGAAATAATGAAAATAAAACTTACTCGTAATTATATTATCTGATTCAATGAAGCTAATCAATAATAAATTCAATAGTAAATTTTGAAATTGGTTTTCGAAATCTGTGGGATTTCGTTATCGATAAATTTTGAATAGAAACTGTGGAAATGAAAATTTCAGATAAAAATAGTCAGTTATTGCCATAAACTAAAAACCAAGTTCATAATAATAATAAATTAACCTTTTTTATTATAAGCTGTATACTTATTTCTGCTTTTACGTTGTTTCAATAATTTGGATGACACTGTGTATTTTCTACAAAATATATAACTGGATACTTTGATTATAATTTATGAGAGACCATTTTAAAAACAAAAAGTTTATTTTATTAATTAATGGTCTTTTCTAAATACTAGAAATTTTCGCGAGATGTTTAGATTTGATTATTCTTTTCTAAATACTAGAAATTTTCGCGAGATGTTTAGATTTGATTACTTAACCTTTCTATTTATTTTCAAAACAATTCAAAGCTAAACAGTGATTCTTCATATATTTTCACGTCCTGTAAAGATTCATGAAAAGTTTTTCCTCATTGCTCGAGTATATTAATACCTCCATTAAATTAAATTATCGTCGCTTAATGAGCAACACCATCATTTTCAATTTTTTGAAATTTCAAAGATGGGAAAAAATTAATATTTCGCAACCAATAGCAAATATTTCTGAATTTTTTGACATCTGGCAGATGTGAAAAAGTAGATGTGAAAAAAAATGACGGGAGGCTGTCTTTTTCAAACGGCCGTTGATGTTAAAGGCGTAGGACTACTTTACTCGCGTGACTCTTTTGTTTCTCGAAATTTCTACCCTTTATCTCTAAAATAAGACATTAGTTATGTTTCTAACATATGTATTTACCGAGATATAGAGGATCGCGTCACCAATTCATGCGTATTTTTGCCCAACTTTGCGACTCAGTAGTCGCTCAACTACAATTCCGATTTTCAATTTTTTTTTAGTTTCTGTTGTTACCCTTTATCTCTAAAGTGAGACATTAGTTATGTTCAACATATGTAGTTACCGAGATATAGAGGATCTCCCATACACCGTTTTTTGTGACGTTTGGGCGTGTGAATCAAATTCCTTCCTGAGACCTCAATGGGAGAAACGTAGTCCGTTAAAATTTGTGAAATATTCGTTATTGATAAATCGATCATATTTTATATCTAAAGATGTAGATACATTTGTAATATCTTAATTGTATGCGAAGTGTGCACTATCTAATTTAGAATGCTGCATTTTGTCCCTTGCTGAAGGGGCAATTTTATGGATTCAATTGTTGCTCACATGCTGCAAGTTAAATGCAACGCGTTACTCTAATTTTGAAATCTACAGTACATCTTATAGAAGGAAAGGCATAAGATAGTGTGGAATTCGATGTTAAATAACATGCTCGGTGACATTTTTCATGTTTCGAGAATCTACTCTATTTATTTAGGAATAATATGTATTTAGTCAAGTCATTAGACCTATTTTTCATTACTAAGCTGATTAGATGTTCTCTGTGCGAGCATTCAATATTTGAAAAAACGTTTGCAAATATTTCATACCTAATTATTCTAATTGACAAGACCTTCAGAACAATTTCATTTTCAGTATACAATTCATTTCAATTCATGAACAATTTCATTTTCAGTTGAAGTACTATATTTTGACTTTTAAAGTTCTGTTTCTTAGTGATTTTCGAAAATTTTCCATATATTTAGATAGTTTAGAATAATTTTTGTTTAATGGCTGCGATGCGTGAAAGAGACTTCGATCCGGCTTGACAGTTCTCTCAATGTATCAATCACTTTTTAAAATTTTATGGCGGCGGTGAGGCATCTAACGAATCTAATGACACCAAACGGCACCATGACGGCCTTTTTCATATGAGATCTCCCTACTCCTATTTGTACTTGTAGACGGATATTAATGCGGAGAGAGTGAATTTTACAGGTGAAATTGGAACAAAGATACTCACTGAGTTACAAATTTATGAGCATCTATTCATTTTGCTATACCGTACAACAACTTTAAACAAGGAATTTCAGAAAATGCAGCGGCATAAAACTTTTCCTAAGAGGAGATATAAAAAATAAGTTCAGAAAACATGCATGTAGTTTTTTTTTTGAAACTCACGTCATCTCACTCACTCAAAGGGTTTAAGAGTGTTTTAAAAACTTGAAGGGATAAAACCCTCTAAGCCCTTTGGGTGAATGGGCTGACGAGGGTTTGAAAAAAAAAGACATACACGGGTAGTATTTTCTTGTTTATTGAACCCAGGACAAAAAAGTCTGATGCTTTCATATTCTGGCTAATTCAAATGATGGAATTAATTCATGAGCACATGATTCGCGTCAAATGCACGGAACCAATTTAATTTTTGAACTCATTGCGCATCTCGCAAGGAAAAAAATGAGATTTAGAAAATTAGTTGCTACGGAAAAGCGCATTTTCTTTAGCCACGTAGACATAACGTCGCGTCCATTCATTCCATTGTTACTTGCCAACTTATTGAATGTTTTAGCTTTCATTGCCCATACATCGGAGCTGGGAAGGGGTCCTGTTTTGAAAGCTGGAGAAGGAATATGAGCAGTAACCGCTCGCATGGAGCCTCCGTGAATGACCCACCTAAATGGATGGGTTGAAAATAGGAACGGTGTGGAGTGCTACCATGCTACTTGGCTTGGAGTGGTCTCACCGTGAATGAAGATTTCTTCCGGACAGCAGATTATGTGTCAAATGTTGGCCAAACAATTGTGAACATCATTAATAAAAAGAAATTCACCAACTTTTCAGTTAGTTTGAAAGTGCAATAATGAATGGAGAAATATTTAATATGTGTTAACCCTCTGATTGCCGAATTTCTTTTAAATTACTATTTAGATGCAACGTTTGAAAACATATTCAAATAGCGTTGAATCAAGCGAATTGTTTACATGTAAGGTTTTATTAGTATAATATACTATGCGCACCCATTAGCTTGCGAAAATCGCAGGATGCAGCAGAAAATATACTTACTTCCAACCCGCGGAAATCGTGGGATAAGCAGTCAGTGGGTTAAAAAGTATTTTTCAGTTACTTTCCATGTTCTTCAGTTTATTTATACAACTTAAATGACCAAGAGAAATGAGATTCTTTTCAACTCGACCGTTCAGCATTTTGTTTGTTTGTCTATAAATTTGTTTGTTACGTAGTCACGACAAACTCTTTCTTTGATTTTGATCAAATTTAACATGGATGTTCTTTGAAGTCATTAAAAATGACGTATATGTAAGAATTTTTATTTTTTGATTCCGTTTGAAGATGATGGCCGCTTTAATGCTTGCCGTTTCATTAATCATGATGGTGACCGTTTAATTGTTCCCTTTCACTGATTTCGCTTCAAGATGGTGACTGTTAAAGGGTTCCATTTCACTAATATCGTTTCAGTATGGTTGCCGGTTAATGGCTTCGGTTCATGCAATATTCAGCTTTTTCTACAATTCTAACTAAACGGTATATGCTACAAAAATTTGAAAACTTCTACCACGGTTAAGAGAACACCTTAACTTTTCCAAATGTTCGCGAAACATGATTTTTTTTCTGGAATGTATATTCAAATTTTTATTATATTTAAAATGGTGAGACCGTTACGATTATTCGCCTTTTTACCTTTGGCGAAAGCGTCGCCAATCTGGCAACTACGCAATATCGTATTCTCGAATCTTATCATGAAACGTAGCTTGAATATAAGAGGCAACGATGATTAAAAAAATAATAAATATATATATAAAAAAGAAAGTTATTCCCAACCTCTGCGAAATTGGCACACTTACGAAATCATTTTTCGGTTGAAATTTAGTTTAATATGGCACCTCATGGCAACCAATATGGCAACTCATTTGGCGAACCAACCATCTTCACCGTATTGTTTTCTCGCCAAATTTAATTGAAGTAGATTTCAACTCATTTTTCTTGCTGCCGTTCTAAAGTAGAATTACATTATCTCTTGATGCATAATTTTGCTTTATGATTGCAAGTCTTCCCTAAATGTGTAAATCTTTATCTTTATCCATTTTTTCACTTAAAACGATTTGAAACTAAAATTTTAACTGTCTCTCATGCAAAGTAGAAATGCAAAGAACTGTTACTGTTAGTATCAGTACATATTTTTAATTTCAAAACAAATCTTGATATTTCAACGCGTTTCTTAATACTTGAGCACGAAATTAAACTATCATTGAAATTATTCTAGAATAAAAAGAGTTTACAAATTGTAAAGGGATTATATATAAATTATTTAAGTAAACTCATTACTCTTTTGTGGAGTTTTCTGCAGAATGATGGCGATATGAATTATGCTTTTATACAAATTTTTAATCTTCAGTTTTACAATGTCATACTACATAACTAATGATAAAATGCCAATAATAACATCTTTTATTCATCAAACATAAAATAAATATCTTGCTATTCATTCATCAGTAAAAATGTATACAGTAAGTTCAGAAGTTTAAAGCTAATTTTGTCATCCTTATTTGATGAATTATAATTTTTAAAGTGTCTTCGAGGAGAGATTCATATTACTTTTTGACGGAAATGTTCTGCTTCTTGGTAACTTTTTTCTTCGCTTTGAAAGCAGCTGATTTCTTGGGGCCTTTTCCGGAAGTCTTTCTCGATTTGTGGATAACATACCTTCCTCCATTTTTCATCAGATGACCGCTGTCCAAGAGCTTTTTCAGGATGAGTTTCCACTCTGGTTTGCTTGAAATTCCGTCCTCTTTAGAGTCCAAGAACTTCTGAATGTGATGAGCGGTTGCACCTTTATTGCCTTCCACATCTTCTACGGCCTTTAAAATCCATCTGCGAACTTTAGCTTTCTCCTTGGATTGATTAGCTTTATCATCCTTAGAAGATCCCATGATTTTTTTTATTCAATCTTAGAAAATATTGTAATTTCGGATATTTTAAATGTTAAACATTAATGACATAACGCTTGAAGGTTAATTAAACTGAAGTTCACGGATTATGAATATTAAAAATGCCTATCTGTAATACCGTACTTTGTAGGAAAATAGTCAACACTTGGTAACTTAACCAAAATAAAGTCTATCTAATGTTTAAGAAACAACAATATTTTGAAATAAAGCTTGTAGGTAAGAAGAGCAATTAAAAAAATATTTTAAATCAGTTTAGATTTGGAAAAAGTTACCAGAAGCAGTAAGAAATATGGGTTCCTGACCAGTTTAAATAATCATATTGATACGCAGGTCACGTAGCATCCTGAGCAATACGAACTGGAACGGAATAATG
>BGPR01012636.1:17262-44217 GCA_013235015.1 Araneus ventricosus | reverse complement strand
ATTATTTTCGGCAGTATCTTAACGTATTTATTCATCTCGCATACTTTGCTTGCAGTATAATAATGATTTTCACGTTGCAATTTTTTAATATTATTTTGGAATAACTTTTCTACAAATAAAATGTCATTATCGCGAAAGAAAATAAGCGGGAAAATCAATAATGTGTATCTTTTGTTTTTATTTTGTTTTCAAAACTTTTTCATGTTATTGTGGGCGGTTTTTTCCTCCCATTTTGTTGAATTCCTGATTCCACGGGCAACGCCGTGCGCGTACTATTAGTGGCTTATGTAAACCAAAACACCTTAACTTTGCAGACTTTCTTCATCTGGCAATAAGAATCATAAATAACATTACAATACTTTCGATGATTTATACAATGAAATAATTAGCCAAAAAATGTTTTCGACCGCGTCAACGCTACAAGTACGAGTGGAATGACTAGAAAAGTAGGAAAATTTTCGAGCCTGTCATTCCAGGAAGCAATGTTGTCACGATTTTTATTATTAAAGAAAATGAAAATTAAGAACACACAGTTGTAGTGATTTTAAATAAAATCAATAATTTTGGTTTAGCTTTGCGGGAGGGGGGGGGGCGGCAGCCCGATAGTCCCCCTGGATTCTCCACTGTATCACAGTCTCATTACAAACATAACTGTAAATGTTATCTAAATTTATAATAACGCCAGAAAGATCACACATGCGCAGAAAGAGTAAAAGATGGGAAAATAGTGTGTAGTTGGTCCCGTCGGGACAAATACTTGCCATTTTCAGACTTTCTGCGCATGTGTGGTTTTTACTGATGTGACTATACTGGCCTCATGTAAACGCTGCTTAAATGTTGCACTGTACGACACAATGCGCATGTTATCAAGCAAGTTCTCAAGTACAAGTTACGGGACTTGGGACTTGCCATTGTCCGGACTTTCTGTGTATGTGCATGTTATCGAACTTCTTGCGCTTTATTTACATTTTGGGTTAGAAAAAGATGCGTTTTTGGTTGTTATAATGCTAAAGAAAAAAAGGATTGTCATACGAAAATGTTTTTCACGTTTCCACTCAATAAATAGTGAATTATAAAAGCATGGACTTTGAGAATTTTAAGGGAATTTTTAAGCATACGGCATATTTATGTTCTTTGACCCTTTCCACTCTTATGTCCAATCAGACTGGACATTGTGAATGATGCATCTTTTACTCATTCTTGTTGGATAAGCGCTTATTATAAAAACCATATAATAGCAAAAGCATACAGGTTAAATTTTAGAAATTGAAACAAATTAATAACAATAATTTTCAGCTTGCTAAAGCACTAAATCAATCATTACTCTCACACGTGTATAATCATGCTTCTTTATTATCTTTCGGAGTGCAGAGGGTTAAGGCATGAAGGATTTCGCACATAATGATTAAGAAGTTTTACTTAAATTATCTACTAAGTATAAACTAAATATATTAAAAATTTTGTAAAACGTCAATTTAATATAATTTAAATTAGACTTAATTTAATAATACTAACGAAAATGAGCGATACTATGCCAACAGAAAAGACGATATTAATTAAATCAAAGTGTAATTTAATAATAAAAAGAAAACAATATTAAATAAGTTAGACAAAGTTTAACTTAATGCTAAAGAAAGCGAGTGGTTCTTATGTAAACAGAAAACGATATTAAACAAATTAGATAGTTTAATTTAATAATACTAACGAAAACGAGTGATGCTTAAATGGAAGAAAACGATATTGAATAAATTACACAAAGTTTGTAAATTAATTAATGAAGGGCCCCTAAAATTTAATTAGCTTTCTAATGTAAGTACTAGAATTATATTTTTAAATAATACATTCATAAACAAAATTGCTTTGATCAAATTGTTTTGAACGTTACCAGCTGCAATTGAACGATGCGCCATTAATTTGAAATGCCGGGGTCCACTTTACTTTTGTGCATAATTGAGTTTAATTTGACTCCAATTTGTTTCGTAGCGTCAGTAAACTTGCAAGATCAGTTAACTTGGCTCGAATGCTTAGAAGATTTAACAAACCAAATAGAACTTTCTAGGCTGCTGCTGAAGATATTTTTGTGATAATTGCTACTTAGATATTTGTTTCAGCGCTAGTGCTGATGCTCTTTTTCTCAACCTGAGTATAGATTTGGGACTTGCTGAAAACCTCGGAAATTTGGATAAAAAGCATTTTAAGTCTGGGAAAACGCACCTAACATTACTGGATTCGAACCTATGACCTTCAGGCTTCATAAATACTTTAAAGATGGAGTTTATGAGTAATATAGAAAAGATGATTTTACAGAAAACGCCAAGTCTGAAATTTAGTTTAGTTAAATTAATATCCTGTTTTGAAACAACACGAGGGATACTTTGAGACAGACCACGTAATTTCCAAACCTAGTCAGATCGCGAGGACAACGCCTGTACCAAAACTGTGTACCAAATTTTATCCATCTAGCTATTCAAGTTTTTGAATTATCGTTTTCATATGAACGTGGACAGACAGACTTCCCATAGACAGATTTTGACCAAAATTTGATAGAAACCTGCACATTATGTGTTAAGATCACATACCAAATTTCACCCCTGTAGCTGTAATAGTTTTCGAGTTATCGTGTCCACAGACAGACATAATTCCAAAATTGTGTTTTTCGGACTCATGAAGATCTGAAATGTAGAGATTCGTCAAAATCGCGAGTTCGAATTTTTTGACGATTGCAATACTTTCTCTTTGGATACTTCGTATACGAGAAAGTAAAAATGAGGACGCCCATGAAATAAACAATTGAATACTTGCTGTGATACCGGCGGGTGTTTGTGAGTACAGATCTTTTGATATTGTTGTGGATGCAGATGAGGCAGTCAATTTCCACCAGAATTTCTAAATTCCCTCTATCCAGCTGGATTACCACCACATCGTCTTACACTTAAAACTGAGTGTCCTATCATATTATTACGAAACCTAGATCCACCAAAGCTGTGCAATCGAACAAGAATTTGTGTGAAGAAAACGTTGCCCGATGCGATAGAAGCTGCCATCTTGACAGGAAAAGGGAGCAGGTGAAACAGTCTTTTATTCCATGGATGCCTCTTATTCCGACTGATTTCCCATTTAATTTCAAAAGACTAAGCACCCAGTGAGACTTTAATTTCCCACCACGATCAAAAAGTCGCAGGGGCAGTCTATTCGTGATTGCGTACTTGATTTAAGATCGCCATGTTTTTCACATGGGCAACTTTATCTTGCATGCTCGAGAGTGGGTTCCCCCAAAAATTAATTTATTTTTACATCTGGTGGGGAAACTAGGAATGCAGTTTACAAACAAGTATTGCAATAATATGTTAGTTACTCTCTCTTATCTAGTTAGTCTCACTCTCTTATTATTTTTTCATCAGAAAATGATGTTACCTTGCTTTCTGACGCTCACAACCATTGTCATGTTTTCATGTTAATATACTTTTTGTTTGTATATACTGTTTTATTTAAACATTATCATATTAAATGAAATAAAAATTACTGATTTTATAATTTTAAAATTATTTTATTAAATTTTAAATAGCATTCTGTCAATGAAAATGTTAATGAAATTCTACGATAATTATAAAAAAAAATTCTTTTCCTCTCCATCACAAGGTTTTAATAAGAAAATGACCGGGCTACGCCAGATATCGTACCCATCAGAAATTCTTTATCAAAATAGGAATTTACTTTTTTTGAATTTGATTCTTTACCTAGATATTTTTCAATCACTATAATGAAAAACCTTCTGATAGTCATCGGATTCTGGGTAATAGTAGGTTCGAATTTTTTTACCCACGCGGAGGGAGGGGAAACAGCACCTTTCTGGGGAAGTATACGAGAAAGTTTAGGGGAGAACACTCCCGCTGGTTTTCCCTCGCGTACCCCTTGATTAATCTTTTTATTTTCGCGTATCCTTGCTATCGTATCCCCCCAGCCAAAGAGAGCCAAGTTAAGGGCCAAATGACTTGAAATAATAACACTTGCAGGACCTATTTTAGATTTTACATTTTATTCCATTTTTACAGTGGCATTCAACGGCATTAGAAATGAAAGGAGTATTGTAATAATTTCGCGTTAACTTATAAGGATAGCTAGAAATTATATTTTGTAATAATCAATTATTCAAGTGGTATACTTATTGAATAGTAAGTATTCACTTGGGAGGGGGACAAAATTCTGTAACATTTTTAATCCCTTATGTGTTTTTGTTTCCGCCATTACCAACTTTGATTTCGCCTACCCCTAACAAGTGCTTCGCGTACCCCCAGGGGCACGCGTACCACAGATTGGGAACCTTTGCCATAAAGATTAAAAGTTGTTGAGATGAAATTAATATTCTGTCGTTGAAAGTTTTTATCCTTTGAGAGAACACACGCTTTATCTTAGAGTGTATGAGACATTTTTGAATTTATGCAAAGAATGCGTTAGAATTGGGCATTACGTTTGAGACGTCGCGTCGTTCCATTATTTGCATTTTACCTTGAATTTCTCTTATTGGCAAGTCATTGCTTATAATTGCTACCTTGGAAAGTTCTGTTCCATCTTCGTGGATCCCATTAGTTTCACATTTTTCCCTGTTTAGAATTTATTGCAGTTTTCCAAAAGCTTTAATTTTGTTATAGGAACTGCTGGTTTGTTCAAAGTGTAACTGTATACAAGACTTAAAAATTCACCTAATTTTGGCATGTTCCAATTTTTAAATCATTGTGTCTTTTTTGTAGTTTTCACACTGGCTTAGTCTTCGTTAAATGCAAATACCTGAGATTTGAATATTTGTTTCGCATGAAATAGAATCGTTATAAGTAATTTCTGAAAAAAGTACAGGTTAGCAACTTATATAAGTACTTATTTTAAGCTGAATGCCCAAACAGGCTGCGTATAAGGCTTTTATTTATATGAGGTTAAAAAAAATATTTTAAAACAACTTTTAGCTTAGTATATGCTTTATTTATACTAAGTTAATATATTTTTAAAAAGTCTTTTATTATTGAAACTATTTGAAACTGATATTTTAACTTAGTATGTGTTGTGTAAGACGTACCCGAGAAACGTCGCGTTATAACCATGGCAGCAGATCCAGGAAAACTGTACTGATGATACTTTTTACGAAATTTTCATTCTTAAATGACTCGTTAGTCAGTTTTGAACGTGAATAATTTTTTTTGATTAAGAGTGCAAAGTCTGTTGCTATATTTTCTGATTATAACCATTAGTGGCGTAGTTGCAAAATAAGCGTGCTGGGACGAATTTTAGCAAATGGGAAACGACTCTCAACTGAAACTCTGCGTCGCACAAACGAAGTGCTTTATTATTACGATCGGGACTGTGATGAACCCTATCAGCACTATATTATTTTACGATATCTTCACGATGTTGCTACGTTGTTCTGAACCTATGAACCCTATCATCACTAGATTATTTTACGATATCTTCACGCTGTTGCTACAATATTCTGAACCCATGAACCCTATTAGCACTAGATTATTTTACGATATCTTCACGATGTTGCTACGTTATTCTGAACCCATGAACCCTATTAGCACTAGATTATTTTACGATATCTTCACGATGTTGCTACGATATTCTGAACGCCGCACAACATCGTCAAGATAGCGTAAGAATATTGTAGAACATTTTGTGGTAATAGGGGAGCGACGTATAAATGAAAAACGTATAAACGGTGCTTTACTGCAGTGGCGGCAAGTCTGAGGGGGAGGGGAGGGCAGTCGCCCCCTGACTTATTTAAGGAAAAATTAAATCATTTCATTTTAGCTACCTAAAACCAGGAATTACAAAAAAAGCAATAGTGTTCGGGAAAACTAGCTAATTTTTAAACTAAATTTCAAATTTTTTTTGTCTACCCCATATACTTCCTGGTCTTTTAGATGTCTATAAATTTTTTGCTCCCGCACTTTTTCCACCCAGTATTCGGCATCTACTTTACTGTACCGAAGAATATATATATCAACGTAAAAATTATTTATATTTCGTATAGAAGAATATCACCGAAATTATATGAATTGGACCCTGTAACACCGAGAGCGATGGTTTCGTAACAATTGATTATAAGGTATTCATATTAACGTTATATAAAATTTGAGGTGTTAAAGGGTTAGCTTAGCAGGAAAACAGTATCTGTACTTAGTGCGTAGAACGTTTTTATGCCTGTTATTTTTATGCATCGTGCTATAGTCTGACCACGGATTCCGAGACTACCACTTTTGGACGATTTTACACCGGAAAAGGGTGTCAGGCATTGAGTCATATGAGCGCATTTCCATAGTTCTTTGTTAGATCACGCTCAGTAAAATGTAAACATCGCCCTTCCATTCTTCACTTTCCCCCTATTTTGATGAAAATAACTCCGACCGGCGCATGCGCAAAAGTGCGGGATGTTTCCGAATCAGTTGCTATGCGATATCTGTTTTTATACCAGTTTGCCCTTATTCATTCTACAGGATTTCACGTAAAAAATTGTTACTCAGCCTTAAATAATGTGAAAGTTATCTATAGACAACTGAACCAGCATCCCCTGTAGCACAAATATATCGTACAATATTGAACGATATTGAACAATATTGTATAATATTGTATAATATTGAACAATATCATATAATATTATATGATATCGTACAATATTGTACATTATCGGGCAACATTGTGTGCTACATGGGATGGTGCTTCTGAAATTGGTCTCCAAATCGAGTTCAATTTTCCATTACCTATTTCTTTACTATATATGTAAGGTGACCAACTTTTTTACAATGAGAAGGAGGACACAAATAGATTGAAGACAAAAATATCGTAACTAAACACACATTTTATTCATTGCAACAGTAATGCCGAATACCCTATGATATGATAAATAAATGCATAATAAAAACATTTGCAGCATTTTATATTTAAATTATGCTTACATGCCTATTAATTATTGTTTAAATGAATACTTTTCCCTTGAATGAATATTTCTTGTCAATGTATCATCTTCTAACAATATGTTGGAAATATCTGGACTAGAAATATCCTCCATATTGAATTTTGCAACAAATATCGAAAAGAAGGACATGTAGGAAGACACTTTTGGAGGGAGGACAGGACTTGCAAAAGAAGGACTGTCCTCCCTAAGGAGGACAGTTGATCACCTTAATACAGTATACGTTCGTTTTTACGAACCTCTTTTTAACGAACACTTACGATTTTACGAACTAGCGAGTGGTCCCGAATACACTCCCACAGACGTAATGTAATTTTTCGCTCGCATTTATGAACTACAAATCATGAAAATCTCTTTTTTGCGAACTCAGTTTTCATACTTCTGCAATTTTTTTTAGAAAATATAGGAACGCAGTACCAACGTCAATTAAACTCTCAACAAGTGCCTACCGAGAATGTGTTGGGGGGAGGGGCATAGCAAGACGTTCAAGTAGCGTCCCGTGGTCCGCGTGGTTGGTTGTCAGAACTAAGGCACTTTTTTGAAGGGAACAATAACTGTGAAATGATTTCAAGCATAGATAAAATGGAAATATGTATTTTCCAAAATGTGATTTAAAAAAATAAGTATTATTTCCATTCCTAAATTTTTATCTATGTTTTCATCTATGCATTTTCATCTAAGTAATACAGTCTTATGTTTTCATATGTAATGTTTTCAAAGCATGATAACGTATTTTTCTGGGTAGTAAAATAATTTTTTATGCTTAAATTTGCATCTATTTCTTGTATACTTATGAAATAAAGTTATACATGTATTTTTTAACAGTAGCAAATAATCTTGAAATACTGCTTCATCTATGAAGAGGAGACGGTTTGATAAAAATAGACATAAATAATGTACGTATTCATATCATTTTTGGTGCTTTTCTATTTTACGAACTGTTTGAGTGTTCCCTACAAGTTCGTATAAACTAGCGTCGACTGTATATGCCTTTATGCTGCCTGTTTTAGTTTAATTAAAAAAAAAAATCCCCAGAAAAAGTGAGCGGTGAATAAACAAGTGTGTTCTTGTCAGAGGTTATGGTATACTACCACTTACTGTGCGTCCAGGAATAGTTACGTCGGGTCCCCAGTCATAGGATCCTACAAGCCAGACTTCCGAAGTATGACGGCTAATGTCAAAGTTGATTGTGCAAGCCTTTTCCCCCCAGTTAGGCTCGGAAAATATCGCTTTCAGTATAATCTAACTTCCACTTTGCGTTTTTACCGTCTTTTTCTTTCTTTCTTTTCTTTCGTGCTTTGTCCGCCTTTTTGTGTTTTCGATCGTCTGCTCGCGAAGTCTGATGTCTGGCGGCGAAAAACAAATATGTCTGGAACGGAGAATACTTTGTTATAGAATTTCTTTTCTTCTTCTTTTATTTTCCCGCTCTTTTCAGTTATAAACGTAGCTGAACTGTAAATCAATTATTTTCGCGTCTGCGGCAGGCGGGTGAAAATGCATTATCGTCTCTTTTCTTCGATTACATAGTCTGGTGACCGAGCTAATAATTTTAATGTTTTTTTACTTATTATAATATATACATTGTAACTTCCAGATATTAAAAAAAGTAAAAATAAACAAAAGATATGCCCTCTTTTCTGACTTCGAAGATTGATCGAGTAGAATAAACTAACTCCCGACGAGTAATTTCTCCGTACCTTTTGTTTTATGCTTCTGTCTGGATTTGCAGGAAAGTCGAATATTGTTTGTGCCTTGCAGACAGTTAATGAACTACATATTGGATGTTTTTTTCTTCTTTTCATTAAAAGATTTTGAAACTTCGTTCTTTTGAAGGCGCTTTGCATTCGAGTTCGGCATTTTGCTTTAGAAATTGTATTTCTGATTTTTGGCAGCGTTTTCGAAACTGAACGCTTGAGACTTTTCCCCCCATGAGTAAATTCTACCTAGTTAGTGATTTCTGATGTCGAAGACATTTTTACTTTCTCGTATACGAAGTGTACAGAGAGAAAGTATTGTAATCGTCAAAAAATTCGAACTCGAGATTTTGACGAATCTCCACGTTTTAGACCTCCCTGAGTCCGAAAAACACAATTTTGGAATTATGTCTGTGTGTCTGTGAACACGATTACTCGAAAACTATGAGAGCTACGGGGATGAAATTTGGTATGTGCTCTTTAAACATAATTTGTAGGTTTCTATCAAATTTTGGACAAAATCCGTCAACGGGAAGTATGTCCGAAGTCATGTGAACACTATAACTCAAAAACTTGAATAGCTATATGGATAAAATTTGGTGCACAGTTTTATCGTCATGGATATAGGTCCGTATAAAATTTTGGGCCAAATCCGTCAAAGGGTTGACTGTCTGTCGGTCCGTATAATTTACTTTTGAAGAGAATCCGTTATCTGCACGCGCATGCGTACTGGAAGAACGGAACGGAATTTCATTACGGAGTAGCGAATTACGTCAGTTTGTTCTTGAGCCGGTAAGAGAGGAAAATCGTTACGCATCTCTTTGAATTCTTAACCTAGATATTTTTCAATCACTATAATGAAAAACCTTCTGGTAGTCATTGGATTCTGGGTAACAATAGGTTCGAAGTTTTTTAGCCGCGCGGGGGAAAAGGAAACGGCACCTTTTTGGGGAAGTATACGAGAAAGTTTAGGGGAGAACACTCCCGCTGGTTTTATTTATAAATGGCTGGAAGGGTTTTCATGTGACTCCGAATATTATTTAATAATGAACATTTCTGAACTGCATGTGAACGTAATTCCGATGGCAAGTCTGGCTTTAATCTTTAAGTAAAGATACTTCACTGATACTAAGTGGCGTAATCGCTGTGGTGCTGTTGTCGGTATTTAAGTAGGCGAACTTATTTGCACAATTCCGTTATTTGGCGAGAGAAACAATCTTGTTAAGTATCTTCATATAGGTAGGGTTGCCATACGTCCCTCATATACGGGACTGTCGCCGTATTTTAGTACTCAGTCCCGTGTTACTATTTGTCCCGACTTTCCCCCAAACTTTGCGTGAGGAAGTTTTTTGCAGATATAAAGCATATTGATCAGAAGTCATGTCTAATAAAGCTATGCGAATACGTATTTGCCATTCCAGCCCACAATGCAAATGAGGAGAGAATATTTTCCCTAATGTCAACTCAATGGTCGGGCGAAAGAAACAGGTTGCCAGCGGAGACAACCGAATCAGTTTTTATTTGCCATTATAATTTTAAAATGACTTGCTCCCAGTTTTATAATTTTGTGACAGAAGAAAATGACATATTTAAGAAAGTAAAATCATTTTTGAAATATGACTGGGATAAAAAGTATTAGCCTTGCATCTTTTTTTTTATTACTCTGCGTGTTTATTTTATTAGATTGCTTAAACTGTATTGATTTTTTTATCAGAATAAAATAAACCTTTCAATTTTTTCACGCTTTATTTATTTAGCACTTAAACGTCCCGTATCAATGCTGGGCAATTAATGCAACCCTTCATTCATATAGGCGAGTGCAAATGTATCATTACGTTAAGATCTGAGATCGTAGATTGCTCCTGGCTGCTGAGTTGATTTATTTATCATGATTTAATAGAAAAAAATGCAAAGGAGATTCGAACTTCTAATCCGAAACATCGTAGTATGATAATGTTAAAAATATTAAAACAATTGAAAGAAAAAACAAAATAAAACGCAACAAAATTGACGACATACTTTGAAAAATCAAGGAGGGAAGAATCCATCTGGAAAACTTCGCCAAAGGCCACTTTCCATCTGGATTCTAATTGGGCTAAGTTTTCTGTGGAGGGAAAACGACTTATGGTCAAATAACATTTTCCTCTGTGGCCTGAACCTATCTCGGACAATTAGAAACGGGGGAAAAAAAACATGTCACAAAAACTAAATCTAAGCGGTCTTTACTAACAAAGTCTGAGGAAAGAAAAAAGGCTTTTAAAAAAAAGAAACCTTACCTATCACCATCATGGAAGAAAACAGACGCCAACTCAAAACAAAGGAAGCTTTGTCTGCAGGCGCCAGCACCTATCTATGATAATGTTAAGCTTGATTCGTCTTCGTCTGGCTTCACTGCATCAACCATTGCACACCAGGGTTGCCAGATCAATATAGCAAAATAAGGCGGAAAAAAAAAAAAGGCCAAATTTGACAAATTGACTGAAAACATCATTTAAAATTAGAAAAAAGTCTATCTTTCATGAAAATGAGTCCCACTTGATAGGCATGTTCAATGCTCTATTATTAAACTAAAATTTAAGTGAAAGAAATTTGAAACATCCTTGTTCTATTCAGGAGCTATTTCGTTTGACAGCTCATTATATATCATTTGAAATGAGTAATATCAAAAATTTATTAAAAAACAATAGAATAAGTAATTAAAAATTGTTCTAAAAGTCATTAACGAAAATAAAGACCAAAATTGAATTTAAGGCCAAATGAAAATTCTGAAGGCCAAAGGCTTTGAAAAAAGGCCAAATTTCCATAATTTGGCCTTAAAAAGGCCACTATGGCAACCCTGCATCACACAATTTACGGAATGAATGCCATTTTAAAAACACTGTCATGTTAATAAAAGCGGGAGTGAAAATTGTGCTATTGAATTAATATCCAAAGAAAGTAAATTTTTTTATACTTTATTTTATTATTTATTTACTTTATGCAGAGTTTCTACGGTCATTGAAAAGCCTTTGAAAACTCTTTGAATTTTTTTGCCTTACTCAGGGCCCTGGAAAAGTACTTCATTTTGTATTGGGTCCTTGAAAAGTCTTTGAAAAGTAAGTAAAAGGTCCATCCTATATTTTTTGGGACAGACGAGAAAACCAGTGTATGTCTTGGTTTTGTCTTGAGAATTCCACCACTTGAAAAAAGTATTTGTTTGGGAATGCGGTCAATCCTCAATATTTTTTCTTTGTGTATTCAAAAACAGCTTAATTTCACAATACAGTAAAAGTTACAGAGGATATTTCTCCGTCGAGTAAAATAGTCCTGCGATTATCCTAATGTATTTTGAAAGTAACTGATACATTCGAACATAATTTTGTTTTAAATACCAATAACCTATTTTCTGTGCAATGAAATCTATTTTCAGAATATATGTTATTTAATTTCACAGAGTCAGGGATGTCCGTGTTCATGTGAACACAATAACTCAAAAATTTAAATAGCTAGATGGATAAAATTTGGTACATAGTTTTGTCATTAGAATTGTAGTCTGTATCAAATTCTTTATTTCAAAAATAAAAATGCAAACGATTAATTTGATTTAAATTTATCGTTTGCATTTTTATGTCTAAAATATGTAATTTTATGGTCCTTGAATTTTCTTAAAAAGGTCCTTTAAAGTCCTTGAATTTTTTTTTTCCTCAATAAGAGTGGGAACTCAGTATGATACAAGTATATAACTTTATAACTTTATATACCAACAGAAATAATTTTATAACTTAATAAATATACATAAAATATAACTTTATTGCAAAAGCGCGCGAGTGAAAAGATTTGGTGAAACAATGATTTTGGTTTCAATTTCATTACAGAAAGGAAAAACATATTGTTACAAATTGTGTTTAAAATTAATTTTGAAAAAATTATTAAAATTGGTAATCTAAATTGTTAATCTAAAATTGCTATAACTTAAAAGCTGATTTTTTAAATTTTAAATCAGTTTAACCCCTTATGTGGTTTGTTTTTTCAACTATCTAATTAGATGACACCTTCTATTTTTGAAATGCGGCGTCATTTTAATTCCATTGAGAACATAAAGGACAGTTGAAATGTTTATGGATTTTACGTCATTTTTGTATCGAATTATAACGTCTGTGAAGGACTTTCTTTCAGTTTTTAAGTTTAAAATTGTGGTAATTCGTTGGCCGAGAAATTTCCGAGCATAATATTTAAGGGGTTAAAAATGGTTTTTGTGCGATAATATGCTCCGAAGTTATTGAGAAAAAACGTTAAAATTTCTTTTAATTTTTAATTAATTAAAAATCTATTTAAAATTTAACGTTTTGGAAAGTAACGTGATTTTCAGTAAATCAATGATGTGGGTTGATTTATTTTATTAGTTTGTTTGTTGCTGGGTTACCCGGATTCAATAGTGAAATTCGGTGTGAACGAGTTAATGCAGAGAAAATTGTTCCAAAGGGGGGCGTGACTTAATTTTTATCACTTTTTTACTTTCTCGTATACGAAGCATACAAAGAAAAAGTATTGTAATCGTCAAAAAATTCGAACTCGAGATTTTGACAAATCTCCACGTTGTAGACCTCCCCGAGTCCGAAAAACACAATTTGGGAATGACGTCTTTCTTTGAACACAACTCGAACACTATTAGAGATATAGGGATGAAATTTGGTATGTGATCTTGACACATAGTTTGTAGGTTTTTATCAAATTTCGGACAAAATCCGTCAACGGGAAGTCTGTCTGCGGTCATGTGAACACTATAACTCAAAAACTTGAATAGGTAGATGGATAAAATTTGCTACACAGTTTTATCATCATGAATGTAGGTCCGTATAAAAGTTTGGTCCAAATCCGTCGAAGGGTTGATGACTGTCGAACTCTATTATCGCATACTTATAAAAATTATATCTCCTAAAGCCTTTGACTTAGATAAATAAAAATTGGTATGACGGTTGCTAACATTAATTATAGAACTGTGCCCAAATTTCGTTTCAATCGGTTCAAAAAAAGGCGTTCGAATTGCATTATTAATTTTTCTAATCCGATTCTCCATACGCATGCGTACTGGTAGCTATCTCTCTGCACGCGGAAGGATTACGTCACTTTGTCCTTGAGCCGGCAAGAGTGGAAGTGTGTGAGATGCGTTTCATTCGGTACGCATCGCTTTGAATTTGATTCTTTACCTAAATAGTTTACAATCACTATAATCTAGAATGAAAAACCTTCTGATAGTCATTGGATTCTGGGTTACAGTAGGTTCGAATTCTTTTATCCACGCGGGGGTAGGGGAAACGGCACCTTTTTGGGGAAGTATACGAGAAAGTTTAGGGGAGGCCACTCCCGCTAGTTTAAAATTCATTAAGTCCTTCGTATAAAAATCGCGATTGAATGAAAAATAATTACCTGTGAACTAATTTATTTAAAAAAAAAATCCGAAACATGCCAAGAACCTGTCAAGCAAAATACTTTCAGAAAAAAGTTTTAAAAAGCTGAGTGTATTCAGAGAATTTTGAAAAGTAATCAGCCGCTCCATCCGAACGCTGTTGTTGCAGTTTGTTGATACAGCTCCAATTAAAAACCGAAATTTTAGCTCATCCGTCACTGTCTGAGCAGGTGAGCGGATCCAAGGATGACACAAAGTGCGGCGCAACGCTCGGATGCCAGAAATTACGGGGAATTGTGTTTGCAGTCAAGGTCACAGCTTGTTAATTGAAATAAGGTTTCAAATTCACTTTTAATTGAATACTGTGACCTGCTGTTTTTAACGTTCCTCCCATTGGGGTCTCAGGAAGGAATTTGAATCACACGTCAAAACGCCACAATAAACGTTGTATGGGAGATCCTCTGTATCGCGGTAACTACATACGTTAAAAACTAACTAATGTTTTATTTTAGAGATAAAGGGTAACAAAGAGTCACGCGAGTAAAGTAGTCCTACGCCTTTAACATCATCGGCTGTTTGCAAAAGACAGCCTCCCGTCATTTTTTTAAAATTCATTACACAGGTCTGCGATGAAAAAATTGTCGGTAAAGCAAGTGGTGTTTTTTATAGTTTTTTTGGATGCTGATTACTGGAAAAATAATGAAAAAACTCCATCACGTACAGTTTCATCACAAATCGCAATCCATTTTTTACGAATTTAGTATATTTCAGATCAAAAAAGTATTATTTATACGAGTTCTATAAACATATTTATGGACTTCAAATAGTAAATTGATGGATTAAACTACCAAACAAGAAAGAAGAAACTATTTTAATCCAGAATATTTTTCTGAATTGGAAAATTGCCTATTAAACACAATATTAAAACAGAGGAAACCAGTTGAAGCCGGATACCTCTCCTGTTTGCCAAAAAAGTGTTACTTCCACCGCTTCACATAAAATTAGGTCTTATGAAACAATTTGTGAAGGCTTTACCAAAAGAAGGTGAATGCTTCATATACCTTTGTGACCAGATCCCGGGTTTATCCGAAACAAAACTGAAGGAAGGTGTGTTTGTTGGACCAGACATCAGGAAAATGATGAAAGATGAAAATTTTGGGACTAAAATGGAAACGAACGAAAGAAAAGCCTGGGAATCTTTCACACTAGTTATTACTAGCTTTCTTGGAAACAGAAAGGACCCAAACTAAAAATCTATTGTAGAAGAGATAATAAAAAATGTCAAGATTTTAGGCTGTAGTATGAGCTTAAAAGTTCATTTTCTCGATTCGCACCTGGAATATTTTCCTGAAAATTTAGGTGCAGTTAGTGAGGAATAAAGTGAAATATTTCACCATCGATTCGTTCCACCAGGGATTCCTTCAGAACGGGACGTTAATATAACTAAACTAAAAGTTAAAACCAAACTATTTATTAAAAAATATTCGATGATGAACATAGAGATTAAATGTTTATTATTCTTAAGCGGAATGTTGTAAGATAAGGCTTCAGTTTGAATGCAGGTTTTTGCATTTCCTCAATTTCGCCGATCAAATTCGTGACAACATACAAATTTTTCTAAGAAAGTTTTTGGATAAATTAAAGTAAGGAAGTTTTTCTATTGATTGGAATAACAAATTTTAAACTCTCGATGTTGCAACTGTGCAATGAAAATGATTTTGGTTGGTGCTGATAGGTGTAGCAGAAATCTGGTCTGCTGTGGACACCACCATTTGTCGGCCCCACTATTAGAGTAGGCAACCCTGTATATTAACTACGTATATTGAAACTGCCTAGTCTTTTTCTTCGTTCTTTCCATGGGGCTGTCAGCTGTTTTCTTCACTTTTTAAAAACTGTTCTCAGGGCGTTGCTAGATTTTCTTCCGAGACGAGAGGAGGTGCCACAAAATAGTTACCTAAGAGTTCATTCCGTGTTTTTATTGGCGACGAATCAAAAGTGCTCTTTTATCCACAGAAATCATGTTTTGTTTGCTGTGCTTTCACGTTTTTAACAGAAATGAAATTAATGTCGCTCAGAAATTGTTTACGTGACCGCACCTCCTTGACTGATGTTGCTTGCCATGCAACAAGGTTATTCTTTTCTGAGGAATTTAAAATGCTTTTTTTACTTTCTCGTATACGAAGTATACAAAGAGAAAGTATTGTAATCGTCAAAAAATTCGAACTCCAGATTTTGACGAATCGCCACGTTTTAGACCTGCCTGAGACCGAAAAACACAATTTTGGAATTATGTCTGTCTCTCTCTGTGTGTCTGTCTGTGAACTCGAAAACTATTAGAGCTACGGGTATGAAATTTGGTATGTGGTCTTTAAACATAATTTGTAGGTTTCTATCAAATTTTGGACAAAATCCGTCCACGGGAAGTCTGTCTGTCTGTCCGCGGTCATGCTAACACTATAACTCAAAAACTTGAATAGCTAGATGGATAAAATTTGGTACACAGTTTTATGATCCGGAAGATAGGTCCGTATCAAATTTTGGGTCACATCCTTCAAGGGTTGACTGTCTGTCGGTATATATAATCGCATACTTCTGAAGACAATATCTTCTAAAAGAAATGGCTTAGATAAATGAGATTTCGTATGTAGTCTTGAAACCCTAATTGTAGATTTGCCTCCAATTTTCTTTTAAATCAGTTAAAAAAGGGCGATGAAATTGCATATTCGGTTTTTCCCCATTCTATGACTTTATAAAAAGGCGCAAACATTGGAGCGTTTTCCCCATCTTAGGGAATACCGCAAGTTTTCTAGATGGATAAAATTTTGTACATAGTTTTATCGTCATGATTGTAGGTCGGTATAAAATTTTGGGCCAAATCCGTCAACGGGTTGACTGTCTGTCTCCACGCGCATGCGTACTGGAAGCAATCTTCTGTGCACGCGAAAGCTATGGAGCGAATTACGTCAGTTTGTCCTTGAACCGGTAAGAGCGGAAAATCCGAACGCATCTGTTTGAATTTGATTCTTTACCTAGATATTTTTCAATCACTATAATGAAAAACCTTCTGATAGTCATTGGATTCTGGGAAACAGTAGGTTCGAATTTTTTTAGCCACGCTGGGGAAGGGGAAACGACACGTTTTTGGGGAAGTATACGAGAAAGTTTAGGGGAGAACACTCCCGCTGGTCGAGTATATTTTGGACAATTTGTGTGGAGTTTTATTATTACACAAAAGATTGACTCTGAAAATATGTTAGTTATCTGTATTTTTATAAATTTATTTTAAATATCGAATATGTTTTTATAAGTGAGTCTACTTTTGAAAAACGTTTCGCAAAAAGTAAGATTCATAATCGAACAGTTTGGTCACGTGGCTGCTTATAATATTGTTGCCAAAGTAATGTGCTGTTGAATTGGCAGAAACGATTGTAATTCTGATTTTTTTTAACACATTCAAAACATTATTAAAATAAAATTAATTTAAAGTAAAAAAAATACATTATGTGCCTTTTTATTGATCTCATTGCGTGAAGTGTTTCATATCACAGAAATTTTGCTGCAAGCTGAAACTGTTGCTGATAACTTTCATTCTTCCCACTTCTTACCCTATTGTTTAGGGAATCCTAAACTAAGGACTGCTGTCCGTTTTCTAATACCGAAACACTCCGCGCTTTTGCGCATGCGTCATTCGGCTTTGATTTCATCAAAACAGGGGTGAGATGACAGATGGGGGGAGCAGATGTTCATTGTTTACTAAGCAACGTACAGAAATAGTGCAGAAATTTCGAATTAAAAACGAAATAGTAAAATTTAGAAACATGAGTGTAGCCTATAAAGAGAGTGTGAATTCGTTTTACTTTCAAAGCATTTCAGAATTGCGTACTGTAATTAGATACGAAATAGTGTATCGTCCTGCCCTATATTCCGCGCTAGCACATCCCACTGGAGCCGAGACAGAATACTGAACTATTTCGCTCAAACTAATCTTCCTTCCCCAAAGGAAACGAAGAGACTTGGGCGTCTTTCGCCGAGAAGGTTGGTTCTGAAGTGTGTTTCGACCGGAGCCGCGAAAATGATGGCGAATTTCTTAAATTGGGCAGAGATGCTATATTTTAAATTTTAGGATGGCAGCAATTATGTGATTTTATGTAACGGACTGAATTTGATTTTGGGTTAATTTAATTTTGATAACTCATGAAATATTTTATTATTCTAAGTTTGTTTTTTTATGTTAAATGTTAATTTGTATCGTCTTGTGTTCTGTAAATAAATGTCTTGTGATATTTTAAAAGCACAGTTTTTATTTCTAAGACATTACAATAGTAACAGATGTTCATGGCTTAACCGAAAAAATCGTTATTCGAAACGGCCTCCCCCTCTTTAGTACGGTTAACCTAGGTTGTACTGTATTTAATAAGCTTAAACTATTAATTACTTTCTCGTATACGAAGTATACAAAGAGAAAGTATTGTAATCGTCAAAAAATTCGAACTCCAGATTTCGACGAATCTCCACGTTTTAGACCTCCCTGAGTCCGAAAAACACAATTTTGGGAATTATGTCTGTGTGTCTGTCTGTGAACACGATAACTTGAAAACCATTAGAGCTACGGGGATGAAATTTGGCATGTGGTCTTTACACATAATTTGTAGGTTTCTATCAGATTTTGGACAAAATCCATCAACGGGAAGTCTGTCTGTCTGTATGTCCGAAGTCATGCGAACACTATAACTCAAAAACTTGAATAGCTAGATGGATAAAATTTGGTACACAGTTTTATTGTCATGAATGTAGGTCCGTATAAAATTTTGGGCCAAATCCGTCAACGGGTTGACTGTCTGTCGGTCTGTATAATCGCATACTTGTTAAGCATTCATTTCAAAACTGATCTCCATGCGCATGCGTACTTAGCAATCTCTGGTACCAAGCGGGAGGATTACGTCACTTTGTCCTTGAGACGGAGTTTGTGATAGATATGTTTTATCTCCTGTTTTTTTTTTCACTCGCTCGTATAATAGCGGATCTTGCTGGAGTGTGATGGAAAATAAATATTGCTAAGTTTTAATACATAGGCATCTCTTTTAATATGATTCTTCACTTAAATATTTTACAATCATTATAATCTGCAATGAGAAACCTTCTGATATTCGTTGCATTCTGGATTACAGTAGGTTCGATTTTTTTTTATCCACGCAAGGGGAGGGGAAATGACAAATTTTTGAGCAGTATACGAAAAAGTTTAAGGCAGGCCGCTCCCCCTGGTTTTTCATTATTAACTACCGCATTTCAATAAAACGTGTTAAATTTATATTCTTTTCATTTGTTACTAACAACACCGCCGTGCTCCGCCATGGCCTCGCTGTTTCGCGACTCGCAACCACTACCTTTTTTCAGTTTTAATCTGTACTTATAAAAGGCTGTGTTTGTGTGCGTGTGTGTGTCTGTGATGTCCAGACGAATCTATCGCACTTACAACCATGAAATTTGGCACGCAGGTAGTCGTAATGGTGACTCAATGCACCTCGAAGCCAGAATTTTAAAATTTAATATAGAATTTTTTTTTATTTAATGTTTTGTGTTGTTTTGTGTCATTTTCGGGACGTTTTACGGCTGTAGTATCTTTTCTAATGATAGTTGAAAAACAATGCACCATCGGATAGAACAAACAAATTTCGTTCTAATGAGGTTTGTTTTGAATTTCTAACATAAATTACTGAATTTTGAGAAATTTTTAAATAATAGTCACTTTTATGGTAATTTTTTATAAGGATTTCTTCCAATTCTCGCATCGGACGCTCTAACAACTCTATAATTGTCATTTTTCTTTCAGCTTATAACTGGAACGTTTGTGTCGCATTCAAAACAAGAACGGTGAAAATATCTTATTCCGTTTTTTTAAATTAATTTTTCCCTGATCAGTTCAAACAGTTTTTTTTTTCTAGCGAGATTTGACAAGAGTTTCTCCGGAGATCCCAGAATGCATTGTTGCAATTTCATTGCCTGGTGGTGACCTTCCTTGCAGGAGGTGACGTAATATGCTTTCATTCCCAGCATGCGTTGCTACAATCCGATTCCTTCTGGTGACGTCATTACATTCGCGTCATTGTCGAAAATCAATAATGTGTATCTTTTGTTTTGATTTTGTTTTCAAAACTTTTTCTTGTCATTGTGGGCACCCCCCCCCCCCCCTATTTTGTTGAAGTCCTGATTCCACGGGCAACGCCGTGCGCGTACTGCTAGTAGTGCGTATGCTAGATCATTGTAACAGGCTATAAAACGAAAATTCCCCATTTTGAGTTCTATTATTTGTACACAACTTTGTCATGAATAGGCCTATCAGCTTAAAAGTTTTCAGAACCATAAATGCAGTATGATATCGTTCTAAATAAAGTTTCCGCCCCCTACAATAGGAACTTTACAATATTCTTGACGCCCCATGTTGATTGAAGCACACACAGATGAAATAAAAAAAAATATATTATTTTGAACTTGCACAATAAAGGTGGAACATTCTGATTGGTAAAAGTGATGAAATCGGTCCAGTGGTTGTGCCGGGGGGATTGTGTCAAGGTAGATAGGGTTAGTGCCCATAGATAGGGTTGCCATAATTGCCAAGCGTTGATACGGGACGTTTAAGTGCTAAATAAATAAAACACGAAAAAATGGGTAGGTAATGGTTTATTTTACTCCAATAAAAAAAAATCAATAAAGTTTAAGCAATGAAATAAAATGAACATGTAGAATAATAAAAAAAAGATGCGAGGCTAATTAATCCTTTTTAGCCCTGTCATATTTTAGAGTTGATTTTACTTTCTTAATTATATAATTTTCTTCTTTCACATAATTATAAAATAGTGCACAGGTAATTTAAATTATAATGGCTCAGAGTTCAGCTAGAAAACGAGACAGATAGTAATACGGAACTGAGTAGTGAAATACGGTGACAGTCCCGTATATACGGGTCGTATGGTAAACCTACCTGTTGAGAATCTACAGTGAAGTAGTGCTTTTTTTCTTTTCACGAAATATCTCGAAAGTTGAGGGTGGTGGGAAGCAAGCGACCCTTGATGACATATCTAGTGATCATAAGCTTTCATATCATGAAATAAAAATTTTCGAAATCGGTCCAGTAGTTGGAGCCGGGAGGCATATTTACAAACCCTACCCTGATAGAACTGAGGCAGGAAATCGGACAATATGATTGGCTCGCTTCGCCGAGAGCCGATGACGTCGTTCTTTGCTCTCGTGCGTGTACTTTTCATTAGTATAATTTCTTGCAGTGTGGGATGTTTTATTTTTTATGATATTTTAAAAAATAATTTCATTTTTAAAAATATTGCAACCCACGGAAGAATGTTTTCTGTGCTCAACTGTGGGAAAACGGAGAAGAAAAATAGGACGACTCTTGTTTTGTTATGATTGCCGTACGCTACTTGCGAGAGCTGAAAACGACGTCACTGCTCCTCGTAGCCAATGATATTGACTGATTTCCTGCCTCAGTTCTATCAGGGTAGGGTTTGTAAATATGCAGCCGGGAGACTGGTCCTTTGGTTTTGTTAATTATTTAAAAATATATAGATAGATCTTTATTCGGTTTGCTTGTCTTATTTTGACATATAAATCTACTTGGGCGTGGAAAATAATTTTTCATATAAAAAGAATGTTTATATGAAAATTATTAAATCTTAATTTTTTTTCCAGTTCACAAAATGCCGTGAGTAAAAGAAGCCTCTAATTTATACTAATAAAGCGTATATGAGAGTAAATCTCTTATCAACGAACTAATAGTCTTAGTGAGCTAGTTGTTGGTTCCTCAAAATACTTTAAAAAATAAACGTGAATGAAATAATGCAAGTCTTTAGTGATATGTGACACAAAATCCATTCTTAATGCAGATAACTTACAACATTTTTTTGAAAACTGTTGTAAGTGTAATGTAACTGTGTTTTTGTATTGACACTTAGAATTCGAGTGCTAACAGAATATTCTTGTGCTGAAAAAGAAATTCATGAATTTTAAGTTCGTTCATTTTTAATTTTTTATAAATAATAATTTAATTAGCATTACTTCGGTATCATCTATACTTATAAAATGTATATGTGTACTTATATAATGTTTGTGTGTGTGTGTGCGTGGGTGTCTGCGTGCGATGTCCAGACGAATCTATCGCACTTACAACCTTGAAATTTGGCACACAGGTAGTCGTAATGGCGACTGAATGCACCTCGAAGCCGAAATTTTAAAATTTAATTTAGAAAATTTTTTATTTAATGTTTTGTGTTGTTTTGGTTGATTTTTCGCACTAATATCTCAATAGAATAGTTTCGAATAAGTTTTCGACAAAAATATATACATCATCGGAAAGAGCTTGCGATTTCCGTTCTAATGAAGTGTGTTTCGTACGTCTAACGTAATTTACTCAATTTTGAGAAATTTTTAAATAATAGTCAGTTTTCAATTGAAATTTCAAGATTTCAAAATCAAATGACTCCATCTCACGTTCTAATTTTGTTATCTTTTTGAAATGTTTTGAGCTAATAAATAAAACGTTTCTGCTCCATTTAAAACAAGAACGATTAAAATACCATTTTAAGTCGATTTTTAATTAATTTTTTAGTTGATGGGGTCAGAGATGTTTTTTTCGAAGGTGTTATTTTACGGAAATCCCGTTCTATCGAAATGTGCGCCATCTGCCGGAAAAAATTAGAGCTTTGGCTTTATTTGGCATCCTGCCATGGACGAGGATAGATATAATAAGGAATATGACGAATTACTTTTATTGCTTTAGTCTGAATGAACTATTACACCATTTAAGAGATTTTTTTCTCCTTTTCGTTATTTTTTCTTTGTGCGCGTCCGTGTGTTATGTTCTGATCAATTTCGCTTATACTTCAAGCTCATGATATACCATTTTGTAGTCTAGATGGAAGGATCGCGTTTTGAATTATATTTTTCATAGTTTTGATTTGTTTGTTTTATGTACTTATTGATAATCAAGCATAAAAGTTTGTTAAAAAACAGATGTTGTTTATGTTGCGCATTTTGTTTGCTGTTTAATAATGATTTTCACGTTGCAATTTTTTAATATTGTTTTAGATTAACGTACTCTGTACTGTTTTCCTACAGCTCAAATGTCATTATCGCAAAGAAAAATAAGCGGCAAAATCAGTAATGTGTATCTTCTGCTTTGATTTTGTTTTCAAAACTTTTTCGTGTCATTGTGGGTATTTTTTTTTTTCCTTTTCATTTTGTTGAAGTCCTGATTCCACGGGCAACGCCGTGCGCGTACTGCTAGTCTGTTTTATAAAATGAAAGTTTAATCAAGTTTTAATTCGAAGTTTATTAGAAGAAATATTACAAAATGTCTGAACATTGTGATACAGGAAGTGCTCATAAAACTATGAAATAAAATTCTGCTACATAGATCATAATTCCAGTAAACATTTCATTTTTCTGAATGTTAGAATTTTTGTAAGAACTAATTGCCAGCATTTCCCAATCCATTCCAAATCCAAAAGTGTTATCGAAGTTGCCACTTCCCATCTCAATGGAAGAGATGTTTTAAACTTTGTTTCTGATCGATTGGGCTATAAAAATAAAACTGTTTCCTGGTAATAACTTCCAAGTTTTGTAACAACTCTACGAAATAAAGTAATAAAAATGATAATCATAAAACATTTTAAAAGATAGATTTCATTGATGTATTCTGTTTTTATTGTATTACTAGAAAAACGCTTTCTCTTGAAAGCAGTGATATTATTTTTTTCAATTCCACGTGGAGTAGTTAACTTGGTAAAATATTATCTATTTTTCTTTGGAATTGCGAGTTGTATAAAAATTAATTTCTCTGGATAAAACAAAATTTAGATGACTATTCAGATTTCGTAGAAACCAAAGTAAATCTAAAAATGTCGTCTGTGAATATTCTAAACGATTGGTGCAACGGGGATTGCAATAATTCTGATGCAGTTGAAACTCCATCAGATGTATTTTTGTGCTATATTTTAAACTAATAGATAATGGGATGAAAGTACTTTCAAGTCTAATATTCTTATTGTAAAAAATATTTTCACATACAATATTCTAATACACAAAATCCTCTTATCGTTTTAAAATTAAAGTCAGAATACCAGTTTCACCAAACGATTTTTAAAAACAATCAAAAGCTAATCTACTCCAAAAGTTATTAATAATTTTCAACGAACGATATAAAATTGAATTTCACATTGCAAGTGGGAACTTGAAGGCAGATAAATGAAATGATTTATAATATCTCTAATATTTTCATTCAATAAGAATGGCAACACTAAAGATAATTTTTTTATGTATGGAAACATAGTTTTAATTAATAAAAAATTAACTATTTAATTAATCGTCAGAAAATCTTCAGGGAAACATTCTTATGCTACATAGTATTTGCGAGCAAAGTTTGAAGAAAATCTATTCAGTTGTTTGTCTGTCTATAGTTAGGTTGCCACGTGTCCCGTATGTACGGAACTATCACCGTATTTAACTGTCACCGTATTTCGTTACTGAGTCCCGTATTACTATTTGTCCCGTTTTTGGATGACTCTCAACTAAGTTCCTGAATGGGAAGAAATAGAACGTACTATTTAGGGATGTAACGAATAGTGATTTGACCGAATATTCGGCCAAAAATCAGGCCGAATATCTACTTTTTAAAAACATTACACTTTTGATGGTAAATAAAATATTCCTCAAATTTTAAATAAAAAAATTAAAGATTAATAAAATTGATCTTATTATTATTTTTTATTGATTTTATTAAACATTAACGCCCTGATGTAGTATATTTTAAACACTTTAATTCTAGGAATAAGACAATGTGGCTTTCACAAATTTAAATAAATTATAATATTATAATTTCATCTTTACATTAGATTATCTTTTTAAGATTTTTTATTTTCTTAGAAAATTTATTAAAACCTAAAAAATAAATAAATAAAAACTTGCTTGTCTTCCTTGATGTCTTTCACTCAACTATAACAAATTCCTTTTCTCCAAGTCACAATTTTAAGTCATTTCCTTTAAATATATTCTTCTTCACTTCTACTTACCACCCAGTGGAACATTTCTCCTTTTCTTTACCTCTTCAACTGCGGGTACTTTCTTGTATATGCGGTTTATAAACCACACCCACAGTTAAAGGGTTAAAAGTTATTTAACCTGATAATGCTTACTCTCCCCTTTAAAATTGTATAAATGTTCGGAGTTTTTTTGATAATAAGTGTATTGAAATGTAATTCTGTAATATTCTTTTTTAAATACAGTGGAGTCTCCCTATAACGAAATCGCTTGGTTCCAATTGAAAAATTCGTTATAGAGAAAATTCCGTTATACGGAGATTAGAGATTTTTGCAGTTATTTAAGTAAATGTTCCAAACTTTTCAATAGGTGCGATAAGTTCAAATGTATTTAATTATGATTTTCAATTAAAAATAAGGTAATATATATTATAAATTTGTTAAAATTATACTAATTTTTATTGTATAAATAAAATGCTCAAAAGTTAAGACAATTCACCAATTTAGAGAATAATATGTACTTACGTTTATTTTGCTTGAAAAATTCCGTTATTTTGCATTGCTTTGCATTTCGTGATGTAAAATTTTTAGAAAAATTTTCAGATTTTAAGAGTGAGTGGTTCCAGAAACAGGCACGTGTGAGCGAATTGGTTGCACAGAAATTATCAACTTTCTTCAAAAATGACAAAAATCGAAAAGATAAACCTCTGAAAACATTCGTTATAGGGAGACAATCACTTCGTTATATGGATAATATTTTGAATGTTATTTAACATTCCGATTAAAAATTTCGTTATAGGGAGAAATTCGCTGTAGAGAGACTTCGTTGTAGGGAGACTCTACTGTATATATTGAAAAAATATGATCGTGAATTTATTCGGCCGAATATCTGTTTAGCATTAGGCATAAAGGCAAGATTGCTCTTGCATCATAATTGTAGGCTTAACAATGATAAACGACATGTAAAGTTATTAAATACATTTACGTACTATGTAACTTAAAACTGAGAAAATGTTAGGACATTTTTTTTGGATAAAAAATGCAATGAAATATAATTCTGAAATATTTTTTTGTTTTATTATTTAATAGTGTATTTAAAAAAATTATTACAGTCGACGCTGGTTATAACGACCACACATTATAAAGACCATTCCATTATAACGACCAGTGATAAAATCCCCAACTGTGTTTCCCTATGCATTCTATGTTTTTTTTTACTTCCGGTATAACGACCGTCCAGTGTCGTTAATCCCAATACAACGTCCGAATTCTGCGGACACTCTTCCCGGTATTTTTCCAAAATTCCTTTATTTTCTACTTTCAAATCTATTTTAGAAATATATTTTTAATTGATAAAATTTTATTTTTAATACCAATGATAAAAAATAATTTGAGTATTTAGTTGGAATCTCTTTAAAAATCGCCTATTTATATGGAACTGCTGAGCTTGCATGTGTACTTTTTTTAATTATATCCACTATAGTGACCACTCGTTGTAAAGACCTTTTGCTGTGGGGCGCAGAAGGTCGTTATAACGAGCGTCGACTGTATCTTAAGAATATTTAGCCTAATATCTGCTTAATATTCGACCAACCGAATATTGGCAAAGGGGCAGAATACCGAATAGTTGCCGAATATTTGTTACATGCCTAGTACTATTGCATATTAACTAGTAAGAAACATCGATGTTGGCAACACTGAGATTCTATTCAACCAGTTTGCATATCTAAAATATTATTTAGAGAAAAATAATGCCAAGCAAAAATGCGAAGCAGCTCTGAAATTGAATATGGAAAAGAAATGGCTAATTTTTTTCCCGGGCAAAAGAAACTGTTGTCAGTGGAGGCAGTTGAAGAAATTTTGATGACT
>BGPR01012635.1:2472-44223 GCA_013235015.1 Araneus ventricosus | reverse complement strand
CAGAATCTGTATCATCATTAAGGCAACTAGTTAGTAATTAATTTACCAGTCTTGCACGATACTAGAGGATACAAAAATAGAACTATATGCTGGATGATTAGAGGAAAAATAAATCAGTTCTACAAGGGGAGTAAAATTCTAATCCATTAGTAGTAAACAACTTGAACCAGCTTGTATGCAAAGGAAAAGTGTCAGTTCATTTCTGGTCTGTGGAGAATCCAGGATTTTGGTCGGAGGATGAGATCTTAAAAATTTTGTATTGTCGTGACCTCATGGCTTATGCAACTTAAATCACTTTAACTTTACTCACCTGACAATAAGAATCACAAAGGACACTACAATACTTTCAATAATTCAATAAAAACACAATGAAATAATAAGCCAAAAAATGTTTTCGACAGCGTTAATGCTACAAATAAGAACGGAATAACTACAAAAGTGGGAAATTTTCGAGCCTGGCAAGCCAGAAAGCAATGTTGCCACATCTTATTTTTTTAAAAAAAAGAGATTAAGAATAAATAAAATGTAGTGATTTGGAAAAAAAAGGAAAATCTTCATCAATAAAGAGGTTTTAGCTCTAACCCAGATAGCAATTTTAGTTTGCAGCAAGCTTGCCACAAATTTGTCATGACAAGAGTGCAAGTTTGCCACAAATTTGTCATGACAAGTGTGCAAGCTTGCAGTAAGCTTGCAGCAAGTTAACGAAAGCTCCGAAGTCACCATGAAACGAACTTGCAGCAAGTTTGCCGTGTCAAACTCATTGCAAATTATAGCAAAAACAGAACACGAACACAACCCAGGATAGAACTCGCGACCTCCCGGTTCCGAAGCGGGGACGCTAACCGTTGAGCCAGCTGAACTCTGAGAGGAGAGGATAGATTTCGCTAAAACATCGTTCGATGCGATTCGTATACGATTTATTTTAAACTATTTTCTGGTTTTCATTAATTTTTTGAGTTGAGAATACGATTTGAAGTCAAAGAGAGAGCGATTTTCGCTAATAACTACGTTTTGCTAGTAGAATAAATTATGAAATTAGAGTTCAAAAGTAATTACTTTAAAATGGGACAAAATGTCTAGTTATTATTTTTCAACAAACACCGACTGTTTTTTAGATTTAATTTTGTTTATAAACGTTAAAATTTCAAAAAAAAATAAAAAAAGAAAAAGGCGATATAGTTTTCTTTAAAGTGAGAGTGATATATTTAGTAAAAAGATGGAAAATGCTTCAAAAAATTTTTTTATAAAAAAGTTATTTTTTTCACAAATTATCATTGATTTATTGAATTAATAAAAAAGAATTACGGTCTAGGAGATGCTATTAAAAATCGGATGTTTTTTAAAACAGAGACAAAGATAATTATCTCTTTATTGTGCTATCTTTGCAGGAAGCTTGTTTTGCATACTTGCTGCAAGTTTGATTTGCAAAGAGGTGGCGCTACTTGTCACATCGAACTTGCTACAAGTTCGATTCAAGTTTGACGCGTCAAATTTTGCCATGACAAGTCAAAATCAAACTTGCTGCAAACTTACGTGCTATCTGGGAAGGAAGCAGTTCAGACAATTATGATCTATTTGGAATAATTACCAGGCAATCCTTCTTTGGATCTTTCTTCACAAATCCTTTCCATGACCGAGTTAGCATAGCCGTAATTGCTTTGACCAGCATTGCCTCGACCACAGCTCACTGAAGAGAAGCAGACGAACCATTCAAGTTCAGGACAGAGCTCTCTTGAAGCTGCATCGAGGTTTAAGGTAGATGTGACTTTTGACTCACAAACTTCTTTAAAGTTTTCAACAGTCTGATTCTCCATAAAAGCATCTCTAAGAACCTATGGATGACATAAAAATTTACTACAATAGTATCTCTCAAATAGAGTAATTTGCAATAAAATTAATATTATTGGTTATCAACAAGTGTTGTAATATTTATCAACCAGTAACGATAATTTGAGTTTTCTAGTCTCAGTTATTCTTGTGTAAATTTTATTTCACACAGAATGTAAAGAACAGTAATAAGAATAAAAACTTTCATCAATAAAGAGGTTTAGAATTAAGTTGTAACATAAAAAATTAAAAATGCTGAATTTTCTGAAATAATGTCGATTTCATTTTGTATAAGTATTAATATATGTACAAGGTCTTTTTTTCTGGGTCTCCATTGAAAAAAATTAAAATTTTTCAATTATCAAACTGAACAACCTTCTTATTTTGCATGCAAAAGACATAAATAATTAATTAATAAACTTGTATCACTTAAGAGCATTTTTAACAGATCTATTAAGAATTATTCATAAGTATATACATAACAGCTGAAGTTCTATATTTCATTTTGTAACTCATCTATGTAGACTAATTCTTAAATGTGCACATCTACGTAACTGATATATTCTAAGTTATCATTTTTACATTACTAATATAATAGACCAGATCTGTCTCTCGGTAATGCTCTGATATCATCAACAATAAAACTCGTGCTATAGCACTGCAAGATGTTAAACAGCATTATTTCATTGTTAGAGAACATAAATTTCAGTAATTTTAAAAAAGTAATTGTCATTCTAATTTCTAATTTAATAGCTCTAAAATAGTGATATAAAATTTATCTTGCTATGATCAATAGTTCCCGAGAAATTTTAAATTATACTAATCATATATATCAACTTAATTTCCGTTTTTTTAATAGAAAGTAGTAAATTAAATCGGTGGTATCATGCACTTGATAGAGTTTGGATGCCACGATGCATCTGATTATTTATTGCCATCGTGATGATCCCAGTGGCAGAATCACCGCGACGCTGCGTCGTACGTCGCAGATTTTGGACAGTGTCTGCAGACTATTTTGTAATAAAGTTTATCATGTGCTCATAAAATAAATCTCGTAATGAAAAATATCAAAGTTATTAATCACACTTTCAAAAGAACTTAACAATTATTATATAACTAACACTGCTAAAATACGCAATCCTCTCGCTCACCCGCAATCATCGTTTTTCTTCCCTATGCTGAATGGGCTTACCTAGCTGACATAGTGCCTGTGATTTGACCTTGAAATACGATAAGTGCCTCATATCGGTATTGGTCACGGCCGATGTTTTCTACACGTTTCATTCCGATATGTTTAAAGCGCGGAGCTTCTGGTTTCTGGAAATAACACGTGGTTTTTACTTTGAGATGGCTGCGTATATAGATAAAATTCGTTGTTTTGATTGCGATGCTACATTATTACAAAAAAACTTAAAGCAGCATTATTTACGCCTGCATGAAAATAAATCTCCGAAGTTTCGATCGATCTCTACGGCTGCAATTCAATCATTTTTTTAAAAAACGGGAGTGAAAACAGAACAAATTCTGAAATTGATAAAGACGAGGAACAGAGTTCAAGCCAAGATTGCCCCAGTTTTAAACGTTCTAAGCATTAGTTAAGAAATATGGAATTCATTATTATTCACACTTTCAAAATGTATCTACATATGTGCAAATGCAAAATTCCATAAAATCAAAAGTTGTATCGAAAATTTTAGAGGATGACAGCTCTGTTCTTCCTTGTTTTAAATAATAAACAACGATACTATGAAATCTATACTTATAAAAGGCAATGTTTGTGTGTGTGTGTGCGTGCGTGTCTGCGTGAGTTGTCCAGACGAATCTATCGCACTTACAACCTTGAAATTTGGCACACAGGTAGTCGTAATGATGACTGAATGCACGTCGAAGCCGAAATTTTAAAATTTAATCTAGAAATTTTTTTATTTAATGTTTTGCGTTGTTTTGGTTGATTTTTCGCACTAATTTCTCAATAGAATGGTTTTGAATAATTGTACGACAAAAATGGATACACCATCGGAAAGAGGACGCGATTTCCGTTCTAATGAAGTTAGTTTTGAATTTCTAACGTGATTTACTGAATTTTGAGAAATTTTTAAAAAATAGTCGGTTGTGGCATCGGAATATTCTTTTTGTTTTTAAATTTGTTGCATCCGACTTTCTAATAACACTATTATTTTCAATTTTTTTCAGCTTATAACTAGACCGGTTCTGTCGAATTTAAATCAAGAACGGTTAAAATATCTTTTCAAGTTTTTTTTAAATTAATTTTTTTCTGGACAGTTGAGAGTTATTATTCTCGATCGAGTTCCTCGCGCGGGCACTTCTTCGGAACGTTGCTGACAATTTTGATTGGCGAACGCGCAGGATATGTCATGACCTTCACCTGAATGAATTACTTCGATTATTATTTTCGGATTCAATTTTAATAATCTTGCTGTATAATAATCATTTTCAGGTTCCAATTTTGTAATATTGTTTTGGATTAACGTACTCTGTACTGTAGGGCGAAAAAAATAAGCAGGAAAATCAAATAATGTGTATCTTTTGTTTTGATTTTGTTTTCAAAACTTTTTCATGTCATTGTGGGCGGGTTTTTTTTTTTTTTTTTTTCATTCATTTTGTTAAAGTGCTGATTCTACGGGCAACGCCGTGCGCGTACTGCTAGTCTTATATATACATAGTTGTAGAAGAATTTATCAGTTTGCATACAAACCATTCAAATGCATATCAGGATAAATGTGCTAATAACTATCAAGATTTTTGTTTCGTAAAAAAAAAAGCAATTATTTATTGCATTTTAAATTAAAAACATACAAGAAAGACATTTTTGACAAACGTATATTTTTTTTTACAATAAACAGGAGGCATAAATTTTTAAATAACATTAACATATTGAAGAATATTTCATTTATATGAGCTAGTGATGTATTGTTTTGAAAAAAAATCACCGAAATAGAAAGACACTAAGTGCTGCGTTTAAAACGGAAAAGTACCCAAATATAATTTTCTGCATAGGTATTTGTGTAGTATGCTTAATATAACTTCTGAAACAACTTGATACCTCATTATTGTTAATTATCTTCAAAAGAAAAGATTAATCTTCATATGCTTTTGTTTATTAATTTATACAATTATATTATACCAATAATAAAGATGTTATATGGTTTTTAATTTATATTTGTTGTATTTTAATAGTTGCAGTTGATACTATAAGTATTTAAAAAAAAAGCAAAATATTTATAGTCGCGCACTATTCTGCAGACTATTTTTAAGAGACTCAACCTCCGTTGCAGACTGTTTAAAAGTATTCTGCCACTGGGGTGATGATATGATTTGGTAATATATTTTGGCAAAGTTTGACAAGAAGAGAAGTGCTTTGTTTTGATTAGAATTTCGAAAAAGAATTCCTTTGAAATTTTAACTTGTATTTGACAAGCTGAGAATTTCATGGTTATTGAATTTTAATAAAATTGTTAAATAACGAAAAATACTTCACACAGAATGTTGATTACCAAGAGGTTTTTTGAATAAAGAAATATGTAAATAAAAAAAATATTTCCTGTCATAAAACATGTTTATTTTATTTGTTTTCAATCAAAGTTAAACATTTCTCTTGCATGTATATCCATTTAAACACGCCAAATTTGACTGGAAATCTCTCGAATGAAGAGGCAATTTGCACGTCATACCATGACAGGCGATTTTCTAGTTCAAAAATAATTCTCCATTTTGACTTTTCTAAAATAAATCAGTTACTTTTTTCCGAAAGAAATTTTTTATTTAAATATCTACTTACCAGTGCGAGATTGAAAATAGCTGCAACAGGCTTGACTTCTGCAGCCATCTTTAAAAGTGCTTTCGCATCATCCATTTTTGTTGCATTTAACTTTGATACAACTATATTTATATTTTCCTTCCTCCAACGGTTCACACATAGTTTCTGGTAACCCGTCTTCAGACCGGAACGTGAAGTTAAAACTACATGTCTAGCTCCTCTCTCCACCAACCACTGGCATAGTTCAAGTCCAAAACCACCAAGACCTCCAATGATAACATATGATTTCTCAGGATTGCATGTGGTACGAGACAAGGCTTTAAACTGTACAGGTGTAGGAACAATCTTCTTTTGTGGCTCTTCATCTTTAATCTGAAAGAAAAAAAATAACACCCAATGAGAATTTTGCAAGTTTTACAATTTTAAAAATACATGTATTCATGCGGCCCCTTCACAAATTTCCACTTCATAAAAACGGCCCTTCACAAAACTCAAATTCACATAAAATATAGAAATATGACTGCTAAAATTGAAGGTTTTACATGATAAAAAAATTCACAAAAATAACTTCTTTTTCCACAAAAATATTTTTTTTCACAAAAATGGGCCACTAAAAAAAACTTGGATCGACTCCTTATTACAATCATAAATTGATCTCAAATTTTTAACTTTAAAAATTAAGTTCTAATATATATTTATAGCAAATTTTATACATAAGATATTTTTAACGAACATTTTTTAAACATGCATCGAAGAACTTTTGAAATCGAACAATATACGTTATCCACACATTATTTTTATTCATAAACCTTCATGCTAACTTGAATTTTAAGTAAAGTGGTGAAAAATAAAACATAGTGAAATAGTCATATAAAATAATACTTAGCAAATCTTGCATACATTTAAGCTCAGCCGCAGTTTAAAGTCAATAGCAGGACCAGTAAAGTAAACATACTTGTATTGTAAGCAATAAACTGTTCTCAAAATGCGACATATATTTTTCATATCTCTATTGTATTTGTTGGATATTTTCAGACAATTTAATAACTTTGGATAAAAAAAAATAGTAAACGAATCAAGAATAATAATAAAAAAAATAACTATACCTAAAAGATCCACGACGAAAATTGCCCGAAATAATTTCTATTAGATATTATATAATGACTGATATTACTGTAGCAGTTTTGACATCAGTATTAACAAGCAAATACTGTCTTATTCGAATATGAGTGGAATAAGACAGTATTTGCTATAGTATTTTTGTACTCCTTTAAAATGGGCAGTGGATCAGGACCACTGTAGATTTTGTATGAGACTCTGAATGATGCACAACAGCATAAATCTATTATGCATAATAAAAAGGAATATAAATTTGAAACAAAAACTGCTAGCTACCTTAAGAACAACTTTTCCTATATGTTTGCCACTGGCCATGAATCTGAAAGCTTGTTCTGCTTGATCACGGTCGAAAATAATGGAATTTAGAGGTTTGACAGTACCATTTGCAATACCATCTTTGACTAGTTGCACAACTTCTTTCTTGGCTCGTGAACTATAGCTCTTACTTTCAAATAAAGCATCTAGGAGTATGCCATGGAATGAGATGTTCTTCAAAAAGATAGCCATTCCTAATGTAAAAAAAAAAAAAATGATAAAATTTCTTCATTTTATTTGTTATTGTTCATTCATCACAAAATGATATATAAAAATATATAAATAGATGTTACAGTTGTTTGCCTATCAATCAATTTAGTTTTTAATGTAACTACAATAGGTTATTTATAAACTTCTGTAAAAATGTTTGAAGAAATTAAATAAGCACTTAAAAGTGTAAACAAGAAAAAAGTTACCTAATGGGGTGTTATTGGACAAATCATATTTGCCAATTTCAAGGAAACGGCCATGTTGCGCCAGGCAGTTCAAAGTTGCCTTTAATTTCTCTTCAGCAAGAGAATTCAGAATAACATCAACACCTAGAAAGAAAGAATCATTTAAAGTATACATCACTATAAATATATTTGAGATTTTTAAAAAGTCTCATTAATTAAGAACTATTTAAAAGCAGAAATGTTACCTTCTCCATCGGTTGCATTCAAAATGTATTCTTCAAATGAAGTATCCCTAGAATTACAGAAATTCCTATCTTGTAGCTGACTGAAGCGTTTCTTCAAAAATTCTTTTTTTTCAGATGAACCTAAAAACAATAGATGAGATTTAATATACAGATGAAATTAATAAAAGCAATGGCACATACATACATACAGGAAAGATGAAAGCTTAGTTGATTATAAAGCCTTTTGAACAGTGAATCATAATTGTTTTAAAACCATATACAATAAAGTTATGAAACCATTCATCATTATTCTACTTTTACAAGATTGTTCTATTAAAATCTAGAATTCATAATTTTAATAAAAACTATAAATAAAAGACTGTGAATAAAAGTCAACATCTTAATTTTATTTATTTATTTTTTTAAACAAAAATGTCTCAATATATTTTGAATAGTTATTGAATTATCACTCACTGTGACTATTTTTTTCCCTCATCAAATTACATTTTTCTGAGAAATTAGAAACTTTGAACAGATAAAGGTTCAGCGGCCCACATTGTAGAATACTGTTATATGATCATAGGAACTGTAAGCAATTACAGCGAAACCTCTCCGAGCGGCCACCCCTCCGTTCCGAGAAAAATTGGCCGCTCAGAGGGGGTGGCCGCTCTGAAGGGTTTTCGTTACAATTACAAGATAATTGCTATAATATATAATATAAATAAGTCTGACACATATTTCTTATTTAAAATGAAGTTTGAGACTTATCTAAAGAGAAAACAGTGCTTTATTTAATAATTTTTTACATTTTTTGAAAAAAGGGTACAATTTGTGACTGTTTTAAGTTTTTACCCTTCTTGGAAAAAACCATTTTTCCCAAGTTCGTTTATCAGTTTAAAAAGTAAATCTCTAACCGATGCGTTTGTCAAATGGGATGGGCGAACCCACCCGGCGGCCGTTCAGAGGGGTTGGGTGGCCGTTGCTAGGGGTTATTTTAACATTAGGTCTATGGGCCGAAAAATTGGCCGTTAAGAGGGGTGGCCGTTCGAAGAGGTTTCACTGTATAACATCAACTGATACAGCAGAAAAACGGATGGGGGAGAGAAACAGCATTAAATGCTAAAAATTTATTTGAAAGTGTGTAATGTAATTAACTTTCTTGCTTTAAATGCAAATACCTGTTTTTTTTAAAGACCCAATTAATTTCAAAGGAGGAAGAAATATTACTGAATAGTGGTTTTGGAAGCAACATGCAAGTGAACAAGAATTAGCAAATCAATCTCAAGCACACAAAGCATTTGTCTTTGGATGTTTGCAAAGTATTAAGAGCCCCTTTTTTAAGTTAGGAGTTGTTCTCCAATTTAATTTCACACAGCAAACTAAAACAATATTATTTGAGCACTTACCAACAGTTGTAAAAACTTCACATCCTAAACTAAGAGCAATAGCTATGGCTGCTTGTCCAACACCACCACTTCCAGAATGGATGAGAACTCTTTCTCCCTTTCTTAAATTGCCTCTCATAACCAGAGCATAGTAGGCAGTTGAATATGCTACAGGTACAGTGGAGGCTTCTTCCAATGACCAGTCATCAGGTACTTCCCACACAAAATTAGGATCAGCAGCAACGGTCGTGGCTAAACCTTTGGCAGGGACTAAGCCCATAACTCGCTGACCATTTTCCAGACGACCAGAAAATTCTAAGCCAAGAATGCAATCTTGGAGGGCCAAATCACCTAAGGGAATTAAGAAAAAAAATTACTGGTTGCATAACTAGACATATTTATTTCAATAAAAATAACATTAATTTTAATATTGTCATTTAAAAGAAAATAACAAGGTGGCAAGGCTTGCACAGGCCTAAATATATGAAACTTCTCAATTCATTTTTGTTATTCTTTTGATGGCAGCATTCTGCATACTTCTATATTAAATTCATCAATTTATTTATTCTTGCTATAAATTTCTTTCTGCTTCACTGCTTTTGATTAGCAATGTTACTTTGTTGAATTGTTTAAGAGAAGCCTATATGTTAATATTTCTGTGTGACAATAATTCTCCAAATAACATTGTCGCTTAACAATTTAAGATCTACCAATCAATGGAGTTTACCTGGTAGAGCATCAGGTGGCAGTTTTCCACTTGCCAACATAACATCTCTAAAGTTCAATGGAGCATAATATACTTGACAAAGAATACTATCATCAGGCTGTTTGAAATACTTGAGAGGTGAATCCACCCACACCAAGCTGGACAAGTCCCCTCGAGTCAAAACGTTTAGGTAAGCATGTTTCGTTTCAACTTTTCCATGATCTGAAACAGTCCAGTAAATCAAAATTAAAAATAGTTAAGAGATACAGATTTCTAAAAGTAATGAAAAAAAGTAACTATGCCTTGTTCAAATGTTACAATTAATTTCAAAAATAAGCAAATGTAGCTCAAATGTTTATTTATAAGATAGAAAGATAATCAAAAGTTTGGAATATGTTCTTTTATGGAATATGCTATTTTTATATGTTCTTTTTAGAATAAGTTAATTTTTTGAGAACTCATAATTCTTAGCACCTTCTTTCCCTCTTTCATCCTGTTCATAACTACATCATCAAAGCTATTTGGCTAGGTAGTATAATTCCTTTTGCAATCTACTTAAATTCCATCTGTTCAAAATTCATAACCAAAACATTTTTTGACATTACAGTTACCTGCATTTCTTAAGCAGTTTAACATTATTAATTAAAATCTGAATACAAGTAAATGTTTTTCCTAAGCAGTAATAAATTCACTTTCATTTCCCCTACTAATCATGCAACCTTTTATAATTCTCTTTCAATCCAACATAACTTTCATAAGAAAGAGCATATTTTTTATAATTATGTTCTAATCTGTAAGCTCCATCTTCAATTTTAATAAATCTGTTGAATAAAATGTTAAAACTTTCTTAACAGTATCCAAATTTCAAATGCTGCTAATCTTCAGCTAAACTTTTATGAAACTGTATCTGATTTAAAATCTAGATTAGCTAATAGTTAAAACTGCCAATTGCAAGATAAAAAGATATATCAAAGAGATTATGGAAGTGATGCGAGCTAATGATTTGGAATTTGAAAATTAATTTGGAATGGGATAACTATTTATCACATTATGTTTGCTTGAATTTTTTTTTTTTAAATCACAAAAACAAATTTATACTGAAATGCATAGCATATTCTTTGTAGACAATCACAAAAGAATTTGGTTAAAGCAAATATAGATTAAATTTCACTTTAAAGCTAAAATATAAATATTAAAGGATATTTTAAATTTTGACCAATAATTATAATTATATAAAATGTCATGCAACAACACTTATTTTTTGGTAGAAAATACGAAAATATTTTTAAAAATGTATTCATTATAAAAGAAAAAAAAGAGGGAAATAAAAAAAAGCTATATACAGAAAGAAAGAAAAAAAGCTACTTTTACTTACCTTCAGACATTGTTAGATGCCTAAAAGATCCCCAAGAACCTCTCTTAAAGACATTCATGGTAAGATTTTTCTGAGCAATATCTTGATAGAACTGGTTTTTAAGGTTGAAGTCAGGTAATTTCGGAGTCCCTTTACTGGTAAATACACATCTACAATACAAAAACAAAAAAATAAAATAACCCAGTTATGAGATGTAATAGATTTTGGAACACTGAAACAAGATAGGATTTTATAGCATGCAATATAATTTTTATATCGTCAGCTAAAGGAAATAAAAAAGAAAGATAGCACAAACATATTTAATTCTCTGAACCTGGCTAGAGTGAGAATTCCATTGCCTCAAAACCTGGAGTGAATTTTCGCACACAGGAACAGAATGGAATCGTCACAGTCTTAACAGAAATTCCAGGAGGTCGACACCTATGGTTGCCCGATCAATTGTCAACAAAGAAGGGAAGTACATTTTTCCTAAAAAAATTCAATCAGGCACCCGAAACCTCCCGAGTCCGGCTTCTGTCGAATGGGCGGTTTGAGGCAGGATAGGGCACATAGGGTTAACAAAATTAATCAGGCAAATAATAACAAAGCAAAAAATAACGAAGAAAGTAAAATAAAAAATATCATATGCCAACATGATTTTTTTTGGTAGAGGATTTGTGGCATTAGCAAAAATGCAAAGGCAATAAATAAATACTTTTCAAAATGCCTGACAAACAAATGCTTGGGGGGGGGGGATGCAGACCAATTTTTTATTTCGAATTGATTTAATTTGAGATTTCAATCATTTGAGAATTCCTTTCTAAAAAGGAATTCCTTTTGGGAATTCTTTGCAAAATGATGTAGTTACATTTCCTACTTTCACCAATTGTGCTCCTGATTGATTTAATTTATATTACAGTTGATAGTTATGAAATATTAAAAACATGAAAGGAAAGCTTTTGTTTTTCCTGTAGAATGCAAGAATGAGTAGTTATGTTCAGACACACTTTTCAAACTGGGAGCACAGCAGAAGTGAGCATCATACTTCATAACAACGTTTAAAAATAAGCTGATAGATGGATAGATCTGGATCGAGTTTGATGGTTTTGATGATCACCATATTTGATCAGATAGGACAGCATGATGGAAGTTCAAAATTATCCGTCGAATGTACACAGTACGATAAGCAACTTCATAACTAAATTGCATGTCTGCTTAAATTCATGTTAGCACACAATTACTTGAAATTTACTCAAGCCAATTTAAATTTTTTTTCCCTTTTTAAAATTCAGCTGTCAAGAATTCAGAATTCATATTAAAAACTAAAAAAATAAAACTATAGAAATATTAATGAAATATAGAAGCCTAATCTTATAACACATGAAAAATGTCTATGAATAATAACATTACCTAACTGCCAAACTTTTAGCTAAAATGCACTTGAATTAAATTAAAATTTAACTTACAAGTTACAAAATGTTTTAAAAATTGTACATACTTGATAGAGCTTTTAAATTAAATGTATTTTTCATATAGCTTTAAAAAAATATTCCAAATAATACACACATTTCCCACAGAAATATCTGTACATTTTCATTAATCATTTACAACTAACTATGTATGCTGTAGCTTGTAAGACTAAGTGAATAAAGAACTTTCCATTTAAGTTCAGGAAGTTACAACAATTTCAGCTCTAAAAATAGAGAAACATATGCCAAGATTCACTACCCTCTATTCACTGACCAATGAAAGAATTTTTTCATGAAGCTATTGGTATGTTAAACTTGAGAAAATAAATATGATTTTATATTTTTATGAATCATTAATATAACTTAAAATTATTAATATTAACTTATTGATTAAGAAAGCCTCCAAGTTGAATGTAGTTATTAATCCTTTGCACTCCAAAAGATAACAAGATGTATAATTATACATGCGTGAGTGTAAGGATTGATGAAGTGCTTTGCAATTGATTTAGGAAGCTGAAAGATATTGTTATTAATTTGTTTCAATTCATAAAAATTAATCAATGCGTGTTTACTATTATATGGTTTTTATAATAAGCATTATCCAACAAGAATGTGAAAAAGATGCATTCAGAATGTCAAGTCACGCTCCACATAGAAGTGCAAAGGGTTAACATTATATGAATAAACATGCAGTCAGAAAATGGAAAGTTCAATCTAAAGGATAAATGAAGACTATGCATTACCTGATACTTGATCCACCAGGTTCCTGACGCAAGCAATTTACAAGCCCGATAATTCCAGAATTATTAGAAGCTTCAGTCACAAGCCATATTCTTTTTGGATCAGATGACATTGATGCTATAGTAATTTGTTCACTCAGTTCATCCACCCATTTCTCATACTTATCCTCTACAACAGGAATAACTATATCTTCGTAAGGTATATCCGCATATTTCCTCAATAAGTACATGGTAGAGGTTAAAGAATCGGATTTTTTGCAAATCACTTGTAGGTTCAAGTCTTTGAAAGTCTGCTCTAAATCGGATTCAGTATGAATGGGTAACACGGTTTCCCCAACAGCTGATAAAAACATTTCAGCAGGAACTAAACGAGTCCTCTGTAGTAAAAGCACGAACCCATTGTCTTTAAGTGTTGCCAGTACATTTTCTAGGATTTGTCTATGCTCCTTACTAGGATGATTCAAGAACTTCATCACACAAAGGTCAATATCTTTGAAGGTCAAAGCAGATTTTGGATCCCACGAAGATAACTCAAAGTTCTCTGAGGGTAAATTGCTCTTGTCCAAGATATCAGGTTTAGAATGAGCTATTAAGTAATTTACATTCAGCACACCAAGGGTCTGGACAAATTGACTGATTTTAGTGCTGAGAGGAAGAGATGTGTCAGCAATTTCTGCTACCTTCAACTTTCTGGAACCAGCATTCTCTAAAACAACATCCATCACAGTTCGCAAAGGATTTTCCTGCAACATAGTTTGAGATAATATGTCATTATCCCTTTCTGACAGGTAGCTGTTGACATAGTTCTTGACATGCCGTGTCAAGTCTTTGCTAGTTGCAGTATTCATGATGCCACATAGAGACTTGAGAAGAACATGATTATCGGTGTATGATTTTAAGTAGCTCGCAATTAATGCATCATCAGCTTCTTTAAATCCATTCATAACGTCAGATATTTGATCTTTATTTTTTCCGGATAACTCCAAAATCATCTTTGCTACTGAAGAGCAGACATGAATATATCTTTCCAGAGTTTCTTCATCAGACTTAGAAAGGATTTTAATTTCATTGTATGGAATGAAGCGATACTCTTCTAATAAAGGTATCTGTTTGCCTAGGTTTCTTGGAGCAAAGCTAGCTTTCAAGTTTTTCAACTCCACTCCACCAGAAATTATTCGTTTCATGTTTTTATCATGGAAGACAGGTACACCTGCAACATATAAGCAGATCTATATCAACAAAATGAAACAAAAGTATATAAACAGACTTTTTTAAAAAAAAGAAAGTAAAGAATAATATATATCTACTATTATTATTACTTACCATTGTATTCTTTAAGTGCACTATCCATCACAGTCTTATGGAGGATAGGATCTATTTTCATATTCTGTATTCGAGTTGGTAGGCACAAAGCTCGTTTTGGTGAGCCAAGTATAGTAAACTGAAGCATTGTGTCTAGGAAAACCACCCACTCGCCAGTCCATTTCAGAAGGCCTTTATTTCCTAAAATAAAATACAGTAGTGATGTTTTGATAGCTGCAACATACAATTATATTTCATTGTGAAATTGATGATAGCAATCAGGGCCAGATTTCCAATAGGGACAACTTAGGTCATGGCCCAGGGTGCAACCATCAGGGGGCACATATACAGAAGAAATAACAACCAAATATTTACAAATTTTCAGTGTTAGTTTGAAAAGGCCGTATAAAGATTATGTTTGTTTTTTTTAAAATTCAAATCCATTACATTAAATATATTGAGCAATACAATTTTTGTCTTCTGGGGACCTTATCATCACTTGCCCTTGCGTCTCTTTGAATTGAAATACAGGGTTAGCCTAAATGATTCATCGGACATTTCAAAACACTGTGCTTTGAGCGGTATAAGACCTGCAAAGACGGGTGATACATGATAAGATACATACATTCCCAAGTTTAAAAGCCCCCTTCATGGCTTGCTAGATGGCAGGCCTGTAGCAGCACTGTACAAGATTGCAGAGCTGGATGATGTTCCTCTGTTTTCATGGCCCCCCCATGTCGCCAGACCTCACACCATGCGATTTCTTCCTGTGGGGTTATGTGAAGGACAAAGTTTATGTACCCCCAATGCCAACAACGCTGCAAGCACTGCAGGAAGGCATCACTGCTGCTGTGACAGAAACATGGTATTGAACATCTGGACGGAACTGGATTACCGTTGGGATGTGTGCCGGGTGACCAAGGGCGCACACATTGAACATTTACAATATGTACCAAAAACTTGGTGAGTGTATGTATCTTTTCATGTATCACCAATCTTTGCACGTCGTATACTTGTAAATAAACAGTCCTTTGAAACCTGATGAATCATTTAGGCTAACCCTGTATATTTAATAAGCTCTATCCACTTCAGTGACCATTTTAGATTATTCACGAACAAAAGAGTGAATGAAGAAATTCTAGTGGGTATTTCAGACGATTTGATGCAGCATTTGTAGGCGTTAATGTTATGTTATTTCATAAGTAGTGTAATCTTTTTAATTTTTTGAATTGAAAATTTAATGTCTTTTAAAAATTATAAAGATTGCATTATAGGCTTATTTTTTGATTGACTCCTTGATCCAAGACTCAGACTCCATCGATTTCAAGAAATTCAATGGAGTACTTTTGTAGGTGTTTATATTATGTCTCAAAAATAAATTATTGTATATTAAATTGAATATTATATATTAACTTTTCTGTAAAGGAGCACATAATATGCTTTGGCCTAGGATGTAGAAATGTGTAAATTCAGCCTTGATAGTGATAATAAATATTAGTGCAGCTCTCTCTAAAAATCATTATTGCATTTATTCCTGGATGACATGTTGAATGAAAAATTATATATAAATTTAAAGTTGAATCACTAAATCCATATTTTCATAACAATTGCATACTAATGTTTATGAAATTTGTTTCAAATTGTGTCTGGAAATGTATTTCAGAACACAAGATAAATTATGATGCTGCCCCACACCCAATGGGATTAATAAACCAATCTATATCTGCAGGATTAATTATTACAAAATTCGAATAATATTTTTATGTAAAAATAAAAAAGATATTTTAGAATAAAGGAATGAAGTGAATAAAAAACAATCCAATCGTCCAGTTATTAACTACTATTATACATTATTTATTCATTCTGTTAAAGACTGAAAAAACATTAAAACAATGAATATTCTTTAATTTATTATCAACTTGCTAATGACACTGTAATAATATTTCCAATTATACAAAAAAGAGATCAATAAAAATATATTGTTTGATTCAAAATTTCATAAGTTGAATAACCTACATTTTCATTAACTGTATGGCACTAAACATAATCATTTCTCTAAAAATCCTCTAATGGCAAGAATCAAAATTATACCTTCAATATCAGCTCCAGCTAAACCTTGGAATGTTGGACCATAATCATATCCTCTCAGTTTCAACTCTTTATATATATCGTTCTGATTCAGTGGCAAAGATTTGAGATCGTTACTTTTCAATAACTCGGATGCGTCAGCTTTCATGCCTTCTTCTTGAGAATATATACGTCCGGTGCAAACAGCCATGCCACCTTCAGAAATTTCAAATTCTCCTCCAGCATTTGTTATATCAACTAAGAATTTGGTTGATGCTGCAAAAAAATTATATTCATTAGTTTTGTAAGTTCAACAGAAAATACGAATATTTAAAATAAGCAATAATTTTCTCTCTGATGTTATTTATTAACAAAGTCAATCATCAGAACTTAAAATGTATTTAAAACACTACGAGAGTACATAACATACCCCGATTAACTTGAGGAAGCACAATAAAGGTTTCTACAAAAATAATTCCAGAAATTTGTAATAGAAAATTAGAATTGTAGCTGTGTCATCAAAAAATTAAGTGCTTATGAATTCAAATTCTGTCTTAGAGAGCAATAAATTGACAACATTTCCATTGCATGGTGAAATAATTTTTAGTGCTTCCTGTTACTAGGTACTAATATTTTGATAGCAATAATCATTAGATGTTAAAATACCACATGGGGAAAAACATCACTCCTAAAAGTCATTTTTGGAACTTCAAACTGATTAATCTCTCGGCTCACAGGCTCCAAAAATATCTGAATGCTGCCTCACATGCAATATTTCATAATTATTTTTCATGCAAAATTATTTTATATTAGGAAACAAATAGGGAAAAAAATTAACTTCGATCTGCCTTTGTGCTATTACAGTACTCTATAACCTTTTCAGGTCTGAATTTATTTTGAAGACTGAATTGATTCAAATGAAAATTTTGTACCTACAAATTCAATTAGGTTTCAAAGTGTTAAACTTTTCCTTAAGGAGTGTACACAGATCATTCACAAACAGATTTATTTTCTTTCTGGTACAACTTTTATACAATTAATCTATCGGTTTCATTCCCAACGCATAGCTAATCTATAGGACTCTTAATCACCCTATACATAGCTCTACTACTCTGAGCAATTGTACTGACCCCAAAATTATGCCTAGATTGATTACTAATGAGGGAAGACAAAAATAGTAATGTTACGGGCAGTCAAAAAAATGACAGGTCTCATCTTCCAATGACTTAAACAGGGTTCTTCCCTTTTTATTTCAAAATCCCCATTTTAAAAGCAATATTCCGGATTTGGTCAAATCGTAATTTAAAAATTAAAGAAATGTATAGCTTTCCTTAATTTATCTTATTTATTCATGTATAGACAAAACATTTCATTTGTCACAAAGAAGGAGAATTACCTGCTTTAGATAATACAGTAGCTCTGTGAATCTTTACTTCTTCAAATGTAACAGGAAATGACATAACATCTTTTCCCTTGATTTCTGCCAGAGCTTTCCAAACTAATACCAGGTAACCAGTTGCTGGATAAAGACATCTTCCATCTATACAGTGACCCAAAATGTACTTGTCAGGTGACTCATCCAAACCAACATTCACTTCGGTGATCATCTGGGACTGATTTGTGTTTTTGTCCCATTTTGCTACACACCAACTCTCAGAATGATCCCATTTGATTAAGGGAGATATCATTGGCGTACTCTTTGGCACCGGGAATTGCACTTGAGGGTACAGTTTTTCAATGTCTGGATTTAGACCAGCAGTGTAAAGTCTGAAAAAATAATTTGCTTTGAGGTATAGTATGAATAGACTATATCTATAAACAATTAATACCTTATCACTAGTAGTTCTGTGAGCAGTAGACCTTGCATGAAAAAAAAAAAATGACAGGAGGCTGTCTTTTTCAAACAGCCACTGGTGTTAAAGGCGTAGGACTACTTTACTAGCGTACTCTTTTCCGATTTTCAAATTTTTTTTTTGTTAACCTCTGCTGCTACCTTTAATCTCTAAAATAAGACATTAGTTATGTTTTTAACATGTGTAGTTACCAAGATATAGAGGATCTCCCATACAACGTTTTTTGTGGCGTTTTGCCATGTGAATCAAATTCCGTCCTGAAACCACAATGGGAGGAATGTAGTCCTATGTTAAAAGAGAGATATCTGCTCTTTGTTGTGCAGTCTTTAAAAAGGTTTAATCATTCTTTCTTCAGAAAGAAATTACTTACACTTAAGTCTTTGCGTTTATCAGTATTCACAAAATTACAATTAAATGTCTGCTATCAGTGCAAATTTATTCATTACTCATGCCAACCCACTCACCCATTAATAGAGAGTTTTAACGGTTGATGACGAAGAGTACAAAGAAAAAGCGATACATTGTATAAATGTTCAAAAATTCAAAACAAATACAATCCTCAAAAATAATAATATATGCAATACATTAAAAATAGACATTTTCATACAATGTGAAATACAACAGTAGCGTCAAATACAACTATTGGTGTGGGGGGACCACAACTATAAAAGAAAAAAAAAACTAAAAGTGTAACTAATATACAAATATTAATTTTAAAAAGAAATTTAATATATATTTAAAAAAAAATAATCTTCAGTAAAAGAATTACAGATCTGCTTTGAAATTTGAATTACATGAAAAAGTCTATTCAAAAGTTAAGAATTTTTTGCCAATGATTTAAACCAAGTGGGCTTATGCTTTTCGGCAGGAATGGCCAAATGAAAGTCAGTGTTAGTGTGATTACAATGAAAAACAAAATGATTGGCATCGCCATATCCTATCAGTGTTAATAAAATTACAATTAAATGTCTACTTTTAACAGTATTAACAAAATAGCAATTAAATGTAATTGGCTATTACCAATACTATTTTGAGGGCCTTATGAATGAAGTTCCTACTGCTAGAATCGTTGAAAGAAGCTGAACATTATGTGAAACGGTACCATTAAAACCATCTTGAAACAGAATAAAATAATAAATATCCATTCACATATGTTGCTTTTAATGACTTCCAAGACCATTCACGAAGAAAATCAAAGAATGTGTCTGGCTGTAACTACAGAAAAAACAAATTTACAGACAAATAGATAAAATGCTGAATGGTCAATTTGAAACAGGACCTTGCTTCGTTCGATCAACAAAAACTTAATTAAAGTATTCCTGAGTAAATGAATTTGAAAAACAATGAAATATTTTTAAGTGGCAGAACAAGATTCATTTGAAAGAGTTATTTACCTTCCAAGACTCGACAAAAGATGAACTGTGTTATCCACATTTCTTTTCATAAGACCAACATACTCAGCATCAGGTCCAATGACTCTCTTAAGTATAGCCTGGAGAAGATGATGGGGTGCAATCTCGATGACAATGGCATCTTTAGGAACATGATGCAGTGCTTCATGGAACAAGACTGGAGAGACTAAATTATGGACAAAGTAGGAGGCGCCCGCTAATTTTGCAGATGGTTCATCCCATTCTTGTTTTGGATAAGAAGAGCTGATCCAACGGCTAGTTCTAGGCTTAGGATTGGGTATTACCTACAAAAAAAAATAAAATAAATATTTAGAAATTTATTTTATATTAAAAGAACCAACAAAATCAATTAAGAGTAGATAATAAAAGATACCAGATGAATGCGAGCGATAATATTTTCAAGCACATAAATAATAAAAAAAATCCAATAGAAAAATTATATTTTAAAAATACTTATGAATTTGATACGCAGCTAGAAACACACTTTATGGAACAAGTATCAGAAAAACTCAAGAATGGATGCTCATTTTGAAGCAAAACAGAAGGAACCTCATTTTCTATGTATTACATATTGAAATATTACTGCAAAATAAAGGTATAGCACTTGGTGGTTTCCAGCCCCTCCTTTGTTATATATTGAAAAGTTCTAGAAAATTTAATCTAACTTTTCGTCATATTTTAAATGCAGTGGCGGCTTGTGCTATGCAAACTGAGGGGTGCTGCAACTTTTAATCCTTGATTAATCCCATCATCCTGTAACTCATAATCATGCATATTTGTACACCACTTACATTTTGGGACTTTTTTCATTAGCTTTGAGTAGTTTTATATTTAACTAGAAGAGTACAATGGCTAGTTAAAAGTTAGAGAACCCAGATTGCATAGCACAAGCTGCCACTGTTTGAGTGTTTTTCAATGCCAGTTTGAAATTCTTATATTCTTGATTAAAAGTTCCAAAAGGGATTGCAAACATAGAACATAATAATAAGCTAATCAACGTACACACTGGAAATTAGACTTGCAGATGTAAAGAAAATGACAGAGAGTTCAAGTTATATTTAAATTAAAAGCAATGTATTTTGATTTAAAACATTAACACACACATAAAAAATTACCTTTTCTAGAGCAGTTTGCAGTTTCCCAGCTGCAGGAAATATGTACTGGCTGTGGAAAGCATAGCCACAGCTGTCAACTTCACGAGCAAAAACATTTTCAGCTTTCAAGGCGTCAACGAACACTTTTACACTGTCTTTGGGTCCAGATATAGTTACAGAATCTTCAGCATTATGGCAAGAGGGAAAGATATCTTTAGGACAGCACTTATTAGCTTGAGACCAAGTTATACCTAATAATCAGAAAAACACAATTTAATGCCAAAATTCAAAGAAATAATAATGCAAGTTTAATTATGCTTCAGATATAATTTGTCATTGGCTTTATTTCAAACTAAAAATTATTCAATAAAGTTCCACGATATTACTCTTCTTTAATTTCTAAGAAAAATAAATGAAGCTAATTTTGTAAAATAATTTTTGCTTTACTTTGCAGTTTAGAGTCCTTTTGTTACAATGACAAAATTTAGAAAACTATTTAGCCTTGCAGTTTCTATATCATAATGAATATTAAAAAATATATATATTTTTAAACTGCTGTCTAATATTGAATTTATAAGGTATTGATGCATATTCTTTTTATGACTTAAACTTATTATTTCAACAACCTAAAAAATTGACTTTTATTGCTTATCTTGGAATCTTCCAACCTATGTTTACTGTAACTTTTAATGTTACAGAAGAAAGTATGCATGTTTAGCAGATTATATTTTGTCTTATGAAAAGATAGTTCAGATTTGTTAATCAAACATGTTTAACTTCCATTTCTAATATAATAGCACAGATCTCTCGGTAACGCACTGACATCACCAACACTAAAACTCGAGCCATAGCACTGTGAGACATTAAACAGCATTATTTCATTGTTAGAGCACCTAAATTTCAGTAATTTTAAATCTAAAAGAGTAATTGTTCTAATTTCAAATTTAATAACTCTAAAATAGTGAAATAAAATTTTCTATCGATTCATATAAAATTTATCTCACTATGATCAATAGTTCCTGAGAAATGTTAAATTATATTAATCATATATTTCAGATCAATTTCTGTTTTATAATAGAAAGTAGTAAAATATGTCAGTGGTATATCATGCGCATAATATAGTTTGGACGCCATGATGCATATAATTATTTATTGCAATCATGATATAATTTTATAATATTTTTTGGCAATGTTTGACAAGCAGAGAAGTGCTTTTGTTTTGAAACTATATTTTCTATCTAGATTATATCTACTAGATTTTTTTAGACCAAGAGGTTTTTTGAATAAAGGAATATGTAAATAAAAATATATATTTCCTGTCATAAAACATGTTTATTTTATTTGTTTTCAATCAATGTTCAACATTTCTCTCACATATATATCTATTTAAGCACGTCAAAATTTGATGGGAAATCTCTCAAATGAAGAAGCAATTCACACCCGTCATACCATGACAGGTTATTTTTCTAGTTTCTATAGATTTTTCCATCACTATTTGTCTATATTTCATATAAACTAGTTAAGGAAATTAACTCAATATGTTCTGCCATGACTGTTAAAGAAGAGACTAAAACATACACATCTTCAAATCAAATTGAAGCAAAGGAAGGCACAGTACCACTTACAAAAAAAAAACTACCTTTACTACAATATAATATTGCATTTAAACCACTAAATTAACACAATTTCAAAATGAGGTTTGCAATGATTCTCTACCAGCTTTATCTCAGTTTCCAGGCTGGATTATTAAATAGGCAAGGTAGGCAACTGCCTATGGGCCCCACAACTTTAGGGGGGTACCTGAAATTTCCTTTTTTTTTTCTAGAGGTATTTTCAAGATTATCTCATTTTGTGCTATTTCATTTACAAGGGTTATGTACTTGAACATATTGAAATTAAAATCAATTGTCCTTTAAATTTCAAAACATTATTTAGGATTAAACAGGATTTTTTTTAATGTTTTCAATGTCGATTGCAGATCAATATGATATGCTTTCTTTTTTTCAGTTGTCTGACAAACCCACAAGTCAACAGCTCTTTTAGTATTTAGATTGCGTTAAAAACATTTTGTATTTTTTTTTTTACTATTCTGTTTGAAATTACTTCAGAATTTTTTTATATGCGAGATACTGAAACCACCTTTCTTGAAAATTGCCTGCAATTAAGTATATATTATTTCAGTTTGTCATTATATGTGTTACTTAAAACCTGCTTACATAGAGATTAAATTAAAATCTATAAAAGGTAGGAGGTTTGGAAGGGGAAAAGATGGCCCCGAAATTTACATTACCTAAGGGCCCTTGCAAAGCTTAATCCAGCCCTGCTCAGTTCAGGCAAACAAAGCACTAAGAAGAACACTGAAATCTAATCTAATTTCATTTAAACATTGAACAGCTGTGCCTGCAAAAAATCTATTGCATAAACATATTTACCAAGTGCAGCCATAGCTCCAGTTTCTAAATTGGAATCCTCTACTGCTTTTCCCCTCCAGTAGGCAGCTAGTACCATCTGCTCAGCAGTGAAGCTGCCATCAGCATAGGCACAGCCTAATTCACCCACACTGTGACCAATTATGCCATCAGGAGTGATGCCAATTTCATTCAAAACATCAACAAGAGCAACCTGAAAACAAAAACATTCAAAACTTATCCATCACTCTCAAATATGATAATAATGGGAATTTTCATCTTAATGAAATACTGAATTCATTTTTTCAAATATATTGTTTTCTGTATATAGAAAATAAAATAAAGTTGAAATCATATTTTTACCCCTGGAAAATTAATTTAAAATATTTTTTGAAATGTATTAAAAAATTGACTTTACAGCAAGCCTAGAATTTAATAATGCAATTTAAAGAAAAGTCATAAAATGATGTATAGCATTATATTAAATATTTAACTGAAAACAAGATTTACTTATCTATAAATATCTGTAGCAAAAAAAAAAAAGGATTAACACTGTTATACCTACATTACAGAAATAATATTGCTGGACTCAAAGTCATTTAAACTAAAATATGTTTATTTATCATAAGAGCTATGTTAACCCTTTCTGGTGCAAGGCATTAAATGTTTTGAAATATGATGAAAAATATCATAAATGGGTTTAGTTTATTGTCTAGACATAGATTCTACAAAATTTTTTTAAAAAAACTTACTTCCGAAGGGAAGGGGTCACCCCCCCTCATATGGGAACCCCCTAAGATACAACCACCTTGATACATTCAAAAAATATTGATGAATATTATAGAAATTAATAAATTAAAACTTCAAGAATATTGGAGGAAAATTTCCAAGTTAATTTGCTAGAATTGTAGACGTTGAGAACTGAAAAAATTTCTTATCTCCAAGTTAAGGAATTTTCCCAAACTTTATGTCTAATAATTCCTGTTCCGGAACGATATTTCATGAGGCTGCTATATACATTCTAAATGGAGTACTATTAGCCCTATCCCAAAACTATTATTTTCTCTTTATAGCTGAATTTAACAGTTGAGAAGCGAGTGAAATTAGGTGTGCCATCAGCTGGCACACTGTGCCGCAAAGGGTTAACAGATATTAAATAAAATAAGTTTTCAAACTACATAAAACTGTTCAAAAGAAGAAAAAAATTCTTAGTACAAGATTAAAAAAATATTTTATACCTGTACAGCAGCAATGGAGACAAAAGCAGGAATGATGCTTCTTGAATTAGATTCATTCTTTACTCCATTGGTTACTAAATCAATAAGATCTAGGCCATAAGGTTTTAGTACTACAGCTGATCTCCTGATTGAGCTAGCAAAAACTTCCAGATCCATAAGCTGTTTGGCCATGCATGGCCACTGTGTGCCCATACCAGAAAATATGTACCAAACAGGTCTATCTTCTACAGTCAGCTTCTGCAATGGAAGAAGATTAATGTGTTACAAATTATTTCTATTATGAGTATTAAAAAAATGCAATACAAGAATGATTACATTTCATTTTTAAACCCGAAAATAAATTTCATCCCTCGATTATATAAAAAGTCAAAAATATATGCAGTCAGAAATAAAAATAAAGCTATTGAAGCTTAATTTAGTTTAGGTATATTAGCATCCCATTTTGGAATGGAAAATTTTTGGGACAGACTACATAATTTCATAATTTTTAACTGCCTGCACACCCCTTCCTCGCCAAAAAGCTATCAAAGCACAACTTATAAAATTAAACTTTTCATTATTATTCATTTAGGCACAATTTATAAAATTAAACGTTTAATTATGAATAAAAAAAATTCCCAAATTACACTTCGTTTATAAACTGATTGAGAAATAATGCTATTGGGCACATTCTAAAATCTTCTCTTTTTAGAATAACTAAGTCAAATTATCTAGAAATGAGAACACGACATAAAACTTGGATTTTGCTTAATGTGCTATAATAAGGGAAAGTTGCAACATATTTATGTCGAATCTTGAGGGTTTCTGATGAATAAAATTAAAACAAAATGCTTGTCATTTATATAAAAAATTATTTTTAAACTGATAAGCTAGTCTTTTCAGAGAAACTAAACCTAACTTTTTAAAAGCTAATAAAAATAAATCATTGTATGTTAAATCACGAAATGTTAAATTTCACTTTTAAAATTTAAACATTAAAAAAATGCATACGAGCAATACAAAGGTTAATTATAAATTAAAATTTAGATAGTTCAAAAAGTTCAAACTTCAAAAAGAGGTTTTAATTTGTAAATTGCAGAATTCAACTTAAATACGAAGCATCTAAATAACTATTTATGAAAATTGCATCCATTTATAAAATGACTGTAAATAATTTTGATTCATACATTTTAGAGTTTTAAAATAATAAATCTTAATAAGAATTAAAATTTAGATAGTTAAAAATGTTCAAAAGTTACCACAGAGGTTTAATCATAAATTACAGAATTCAACTCAAACACAAAGCATCTAAAAACTATTTAATGAAAATTGCATTCATTTACTGAATGACTGTCAGTAATTTTGATTAGCACATTTTAGAGTTCTATAATAATATACCTTAATATAAATTAAAATTTTAAAAAGTTCAAAAGTCAAAAAGAGGTTTCGATTCATAAATTACAGAATTCAACTTAAATACAAAGCATGATTGTCAATAGTTTTGATTTGCACATTTTAGAGTTCTAAAAAATAATATACCTTAATGTCAGACACTTCCTGATCTTTCCCAAGTAATTTATATCCACGATATGGTTTCCCCACAGAAGATGAATACACAGTTTTGTGAAGAAGAGCAAAAAATTCTCTAGGCGGTACTTCATTTTGAAGGTAGTCAAACAAGTATTGGACTCCTTCCTCTGTTCTTCCACTGTATAAAGCCAGCTGAGGGATCGGCATCTCTTCAATTTGTTTTGGTTGTCTTTCAGTGGTATTTGACTTCAAAACAGCATGCACATTTACACCACCAAAACCAAAACAACTCATAGCTGCATAGCCACCTTCCCATGGGGTTGGATTAGTCACAATTCTGACTTGACCATCAACTAAAGCTTTGATATTAGGATTTGGCTGGTAAAAATGGAGATTTGGTGGGATAAGACTTTTTTCCATACTGATGAGGAGTTTTGCTACACTGCAAAGACCTGGATAATAAAATGAAATTTTGCAATTCTTCTTTGAATGACTTGAGAAAAAAAACCTTTTCAAATTTCTTAAACTTTACCAAAAATGAGAAACTAGAAAAATTAAAATTATTTATATTCAAAATGATGAAATATTTATTTTCAATTAAAGGTTTGCACTGAAATTGAGTTGCTGCAAGTTATAAAATATTTTTTGTTTATATTATTATATAAGAATGCTTTGCATTTAAATAAGTATGAAATTCAGGCTCGACTTAAGAACAACGTGCAGTCTGCCAAGTTGAATTTTTTTTCACGTGCCAAATTGATTTATCGCCAAATGTGGTAACCTTCTTCATTTCATTGGGAACCCTAAAACTTTGCCATAATTTCTAATTTGTGCCAGAATGTCAGAAAATTCATGTTAAATTTCATACAATTTTATGCACTATTTCCAATCTTATTTACTATTTACATTTTTTTTGTTACGGCTGACATTAGAATCGCCGCTATCTTGACACCATTCAAAATGCGGATATTTGGCGACTTTTTGGATGGTTGGCGCAATTTCCCAGTTTGGCGAGAAACCGCACCTTGTTCTTAAGTCTTACCAAAATTCAAAACTAAAGCAAATAGGATATAACATAAATGGGAGTTCATTCTGATATCACTATTTTTTATTGACATTTATTAAAAATTTTTAACTTGTTATACAAGTTTTCAGCATAAAAATAAGTAACAAACAAAGAAATTTTAAAAATATAATATGACTGAATTTCACTCAGGTATTTAATTTTTAAATTTGCATTAACATCTTATTTTCCAGAGATTCTTACATAAAAAATTCATCTTGGCAAAAATACCAAACACATAATTATAAATAATAACAATACTACACAAATGATCAATTTCTATTATAAGTAATCAATCAATCTAATTTTATATCTTGTTAAAAGTGGCACATTAATAAAATAATAGTAATAAATTTGAGACGCATTAAAAAAAACGGAGAAAATTAGAGAAAACACAATTCACAACTAAAAAAATTGTGCTAATAAAACTACAAAATATATTAGTATTTTGATTATAAGATATACAAAAAGGAAACATATTTTACCTGAGGTAGGTTCAGAGTGCCCCATATTGCTTTTTACTGATCCAACTAGAAGAGGTTCTTCTCTACCAGGGCAAAAGATTTCTGAAATAGCAGACATTTCTATAGGATCTCCAGCAGGAGTTCCTGTTCCATGGGCTTCAACATAAGAAACTTTCAATGGGTTCAGTTTACACTCATCATAAACTTCTTCGATAAGTCGTTTTTGCATTGCAGCTGAAGGGAATGTAACACCTAAAATCATAAAAGAAAGATGCTTAAACTAATTTTAGACAAAGTAATCTCAGCCAATTAATCAATTTCATTGCAAATCACTTTATTTTATTAGCATATGTTTCTCACCTTGTTCTTTGAATCCATCAGTGTTAGTCTTTATATGTACAATAGATGCATACTTTCTTCTCGCAACATCAGATTTTTGTAAGAGTAGTGCTACTATAGCCTCACTTCGACCATATCCATTGCCTATTCAATATAAAGAAGAAAAAAAAATGTAATGCTATCCTTCAGTTTTTGAATTTTTGGTTTATTTGTTTATCTGAAAAGGCCAAAACCAAAGAAGAAATAACCATTTCAAATTGAAATAATTTACATTATAAAATCAGTTAAATAATTCAAGCAGAATGAAGAAAAGTAAAATGCTGTAAAACTGTTAAAAACCAGTTGACCAACACAAATGCAGCCATTATTGATTCTAGAAATCTTTTAATTTTATTTTCATTCATACTTTTTCTATAGGCTGTAATAAATAAATAATGTGTTGCTTTTTGAGGACTTTTCCCTTTAATAGCAATAAAATATTTATTTTTAATACAAAAATGTAAGATTAAAATAAAAAAATAAATGAAATCCAAGAGAAAATAAAAAGTAAGCATATATAACAAAAAGAATTTTGAAACATGTACCTGCTTAAAAAATTATATTCCACAATAAAAGCAAAAATACTGAATATTTTCAAAAGTATTACTGTTTAGTATTTGACATCTGTTTTTTCTATCATGTCATTACAGTTCCATCAGTGGTTTTACACCATGTTAATATTTTTAAAAACAAATTTGTTATATTTGAAAATATTTCTTGCATTTCAAAAGATTGATACGAATTTATATTACCATAATATTCTCAAGTTAAAATGAATAATATATTACTGTAATAAAAATGCACAGAAATTATGTTGATTAAAAAAACATGAATATGTCTAAAAATGTTTAGAATGCAATTTTAATTGAAGTAAGACATTTTTCATTATTTTGTTACATTTTTTTCAAAAGGACTTGAAAACAAAATATTCTTTAGATACTAGCTTTTGCACAAAGATTTATGACAAATGAAACAGCTGAAGCATTATATAAACTAAAAATTGCAACTAGAAATTAGTCATTTATTTAGTCGAGTAATTGCCTTATATTAATATAAACAAATTACTGCAAAAATATGCTTTTTAATTAAAAAAAGATATTTTTCAAAAAAATCACTGTTATTTACCATAGCAGAGCTAGCCCCAACCAGCGGGTAGCAGGTAAGTGGAATGATTGTCGTCATGACATGAACATAAAAATTGAGGACAGAGTCTTAATGGAGATCACTAGCCTCAACCCAACCCCGTATGGTTTAATGTTATACATTAAACCATACGTTGGGGGTCAAACATCCTCCCAATGGTGTGGTGCACAACACTCACTCCACCCTGGCCAACCCAAGTGGGTGTAAGGCCTGGTAACAGGATATAGGGGACTGTTGTGGTGCTGAAGTTTGGAGAAGGAGATGCCAGCTCAAGTATCGTCCTTCTAGTCTGACTATGATTCAAAATTACAAGCTCTGTCCCAAAATAGTCCTTGTGTTGCTTCAAAACAGGATGCTAATAACTCAGCCCAAACCCTCCAGCAAGAGGTACATCCCATCATCAGAATGGAGGCAACTCAATCTCAAACCATTACTACGCCTAGTAGGGAAGTAAGAACCTACTTATTTATCTGGAAACTTATTGTTTCATGTATTAGTGGCGTCATCGGTGTGAATTACTGTCAATGTAAAGAACAGCTTTTTTTCGATCTCCTATTTCAATGGAAATAAGTGAGTACAGAAAGAAAAACTAATATAGCAAAATAACTCACCTGCAGCATCAAACGATTTGCAAACGCCATCATCAGAAAGCATGTTTAGTCTGTAAAACTGTAGAGCAGTACCGGGTCTCAGACACAAGTTAGCTCCCCCAACAATGGCTGCTTCGCATTCATTGTTCTGAATTGCCTGCACAGCTTCATATAAAGCTAAAGCGCCTGAGGAACAGGCTGTGTCCATCAAGAAACTGGGTCCTATCAAATACAAAAAATAAATGTTCAGTCATTTAATAATAATAATAAAACTAAAATTTTTTTCATTTTGATTGTCACCTAGAATTTTTATAGTTATTTCAGAAGAAAGAGAATAAAGAAATAACATTTTCTTACTTAAAATGTCACCTGCAAATTGCAGGAGAAAAGATCACAATGTGAATAAAATAATGAATGAGTTAAATCAGTGGTTACCAATCTATGGGCCACGGATGGTGTATTAATGGGCCGCAGAATGCTAGACAAGAGTCGAAACCAGGAAAGCTTCAAGAGTTGTCACTTGTTTTTTTGTTTTATAAACAATATATTTTAATCCTTTTAGATTAAACCTTACTAATTACTGACATATAAGTGCATATAATATAAATGTATTATATGTGTTTGTACATTTAGTTAGTGGGCTGCAAAATATTTTTTATACAACAGGTGGTCCACACAACCAAAAAGGTTGGGAACTGATGTGTTAAATATATATATATATATATATATAAACATATATGAAATGTATTCGTTGTTGTAGTCGTTAAATAAAAAAACACAGGCTGAATTATATTCTAATTTTCATTTTATTATGGGAGAGTGACAGACATACGTGCATCTTAGTTGAAGTTTTTAAGCCAAAAGAGAATAGAAAATCCCTGCTTTTTCTCAGGTAGGGATTTAACAGATACACACGTGATCACAGTGAAGGGAATAATAACCATTTTTAGTAAATTACGTAAGTGTTTTAGGGAAAATGCATGGCATCAAAGAGTTGTTGATTTCGCAATTTGTGTGGGCGTGGAAATGATTAAAATATTCTTTTAGTAATAAATATGCCAAGATGAAAGATTTAATATACCTCCAGTATGGGAAATAGAACAAAACTGGAGTTCAAGAAAAGTGATTTTGGAATACATTAAGACATTAAAATATATAATATTAGAATTTGAAATAAAATTAAGTGAAATTATTAAATATATATATATAAAATTTGTAATACTGTTTAGACAAAAAATGCTTAGTTACGACTACATACATTTCAAAATAGAAATTTTAACACTGATGAAAATAAGTACCTATAGCATGAAAAATTTCAGTAAAATAATTCAGCGAATCTATAAATATTTTTGATTTTTTATGTTATCAAAACATCCATATGCCCAAATTCGATCAAAATAAAGTTTATGGAGCGAAGCCCTTTCTCTCCACTTTAGCTCGCCAATTCCTTGCTGCCAAGCAGAAGATGGATTGGCGACGTCGGAATATTTCGTTTGGTTGCGCAGGAAAGTTCCTATTCATGTCTTGTCCGTGCAGGAATCGTTATATTTTTATTTCATGCTTACAGGCTGCAATTTTATTGATCAGGTATGTGCTATATACGCTTTCATTGGTCGATTTCTCACCTCATTTTTAAAACCTCATTTGGAATTTATCGTTCGGAATTCTACATTTTAATTTTTGGAATTTAAAGAAAAAAAAAACCTAGGTTCCCAACATTCAATGAAAAAGCAAAGCTACTATTTTCCTGCTTTGCTGAAAGCAAAGCCGCTGATGTTTTTTTTAAGTTAAAAAATTTGCCGGTACACGCTTGAAATGCTGCAGGCATTGAGTGCAGAAGGCAACAATAAAATGCTCACTGTGCACCCAAAACAAATGTTCTCACATCCGCCAAGCCATCGCTCTTGGCGACAAAAAGTTGGCGATCCTAAGTAGAGAAGAACAGCTTTGCACCGTAAACTTTACTTTTACCCAACATTTTATATTTTTTAGATAATTACGTCCAGTAAATAAGTTTACCTTTGAAATCAAATGTGTAGGAAATGCGATTAGCAAACATAGCTCTACAGCAACCAGTCATGGCATATCCAGTAATTTTCTTAGGATCATAGCAAAAGAATTCATCACTTTCAGAAGAGCAATTTCCAATGAAAACACCAACCTTTTTTCCACGAAGTTCCTCTGGATCATATCCTAAAGATGATTAATGATCAAATTAAATACATGTAAATATTTTCAAAATATAAAGAGTAAAATCAAATAAAAATGCTATTAAACAATTCAAAAAATATTACACACAGAATTATCTGAAATAATGAATGTTTCAAGAAACTAGATTGCTTGTGAAATTATAGTCGACATCTTCTGTATAAAATGATAAAATATAACGGTTTTGACGATTTATATATTATGAAATAGCAATATGGGGGGAAAAACACTGGCATCACCTTTAAAAAATAAAACACTGTCAATGTAAAGAAATTAATGAGTTTTTCTATTTCTAATAATATTAGTAAATTCAATATTAAATTATTTTTTTTAAGTTCAGCATGTGTATTTAGGATTTTTCAATTAGTTGTATCTACTGTTTAAAAAAGAAGTACTTTACACGAATAAGTTAGTTTCTACGACTAACTGACTGCTTAAATTTTAATGGATATGTATCAAGATTTTAAAAGGGGAAAAAATATGTAAACAAAATTATTCTAATTTTTTAGCCTATTAATAATTAATATTATCATAACAACAAATAATAATTTCTTCTTATTCACAAAAAATTCATCCTAACTTACTGATTATTCTCTTTTGAAAAATTTAAAACACATGAAAACTATGGTATATTAATAAAGAAAAGAATCGTTTCAAAATTTCATACTTAAAACAGAACACAAATGTTGCAATAAAAAATTAACCTTCCAGCAGGCATGCTAAAAATTTTTACACGAGCAGGCAAGTGTTGTACTTTTCACGACACGATAAGTTTCTTAGTTTTTACCCTTGCAGTTGTAAGTTACTTCATTATAGTAATAAGAGACACATCAGAAAAACAAATCCTCTTATCAAGAGTGAAAATTAATTTTTATATTATTTGCAAAATCTAAAATTTTACTGAAATCAGAGAAAGCAATGAGATTTAATACTATTATTTTTTAAAAAATATATTAAGCAATATATAATAAAAAGTGGTGCAATACCAACTAAGATTATATAACAAAGACTTTCTTCTTAGTTTCTTATAATTGTCCATGCCTTTGAAACATTGAACTTTTTCCAGAGAGTGATGCTTACAAGTATACTATATATAGCACCTACTGTATTTCACACATTTTGATGTTGTTTTCTTCCTTTCAAACACAAACCACAATCTCTTTTTCTCAATGCTGGTTGGTGTTCACTTGCTTTTTCAGGTTGTGATGTATATTTTAGATTTAAAGACATGGTAATGTCATATGGTGATGATCAGATTTTTTGGGCTCGAGTAGTGAGGTGCTTTCATAAGACTGAAGTTTTTCAAGAAAGTTCTTCAGCTTGATGGATTATTGGCAGGCTAATTACATATTAAACTTTTATTAAATTGCTGTAATGCGCACTGGATTTATAATTATCAAACTGAAACGTTAAGATGTGAAAAAATTTTCAAATTACACAAGGGGGCACACATCGTAATTTTTACAACATAAGCATGAAACAGTTGGAAATCACCTTGAAACTCGGACAAACCCATTTAATCCTGAAGAAAAGGGTCGAATGAAGGAATAGCAATGACCTTCAGACAATTTTGACACTGCACGTGAGAACAGGGCATGAAAAATCCAGTTTGTTGTAAAATTTGAGCAGGCACGCCCGCTGGAAGGTTAAAAAAAGTATGCCACTATTTAAATTTATAAAAATCTTGGACAAAGTTACTTATTCTGTGTTATAATAAGCAATAAGAATTACCAGCATCAACAATAGATTCATGTGTGAGTTCCAAAAGTATTCTTGCTTGAGGATCTAACATGTGAGCTTGTTTATGATGTACACCAAAAAACTGGCTGTCAAATTTGCTGATGTCTTTCAACTGGCCCATTTTTCTGGGTAAACCATAGAGACCTGTAAACATAAAAAGAAATTTGAAATTAATTAGGAAATCAAAATGATGGAAATCAAAGTCATTCAAAGAAAGCAAAAAAAAAAAAAGATAAACTCTGAAAGAATCGAATTAAACAAACAAGGAATCCATTCTAGTCCATTTTATAAAGGACTAAGGACTTTATTCGAAATGGATTCAAAATATTTGGGAAATTTTTCTGTAAAAAACTTGCATTACGTCAAATATAGCTCCTCTTAGCCCCAAATTTCCCAACAAAAGACAACAGTACCATCTAAAAACCATTATTTTAAAAGAAAAAGGAAAACCAAACACAAACATAAAAATACTAACAAGATTGATTTAAAATATCATTAGCCTTCAAGCTGAAAAATCACCTTCATAAAAATAAACTTACCCCACACTTAGAATATAGAGAAAAAAATGTCCTCACATTATGACAAAATCAAGCTCCGCCGAAATAAGTAATCATCCATTTTTTTTTAAAGAAACACTAGAACCATTAAAATTTGCTTTAAAATTGAATTATAAATACAACAGTTTAGCTTTTAGCAATGCATCCTTCTCGCATCTATAATTGCCACAATATCCCAGTCTTGTGAAATATATTAAATCTTTTGTTACTTTTCTTTTAAACTATTTTTTCTAATATACTAAGCTTTCAAACTGGATACATAACTTATGTAAATACTATTTGAAATGGCCAATAAAATTGCAATGCCTTAAAAGGCCATCTTACTCTATCAGTTATCTCTAAACCATCCAAACCTTAGTAAGTGTAAAAACACATTCATTGACAAAACTGATAACAAAACAAATTATCTAAAGAAAATAATTGACAATGAACAACACTACTAGGAAGAAAATGTTTATAAATGTAAAACAGAGATAAAATTGATTCAAGAAGAGATAATGAGAATGCTCAAGTATAAAAATAAACTCTTTTATTGATTTATCTGTTTAGATTTTAGGAGTTGTTTAAAAATGAAGATTAGTTTCTTTACTTCAGCAGATAACAAAATAAAAAAAAGTCTAATTATAAAATGGACAGTTATTTTTAAACATTAAAATGGACAGTTATTTTTTGCTTCATTTGAAGGTTTCAATTGTTTCACTCACATGCAAAATTGCTTGCCAGAAATTAATTTTTAGAATATAAAGAGAAAATTAATTTAAAGAAAAATACTGAGATAAATTTGAGCATGAAGATTTGCAAATACAATAAATGGGGGGGGGGGGTCGGCATTCTTAAACTGATACTGAAGAACATATATGCAGTTTTAAATAATTTTTTAACCCAGAAATTTATGAGAAAAATTTTATACAACTGCCTATTATGCATTTGAAGAATATTGTATAATACATTTCTATTCATGAAATTTGTATGCAAAAAAAGAAAAAAAAAAAAACCTCATTCCAAGCAAAATAAATTTGCTTTTCAACTGATAAATTTTTATTAAATATTTATTTTGTATTTAACAGAAACTTACTTTAACGACTGATTTTTAAATATTTTTGAGTTTAGAAATAAATATACAGCTTCAAGTTTTTGTGAAAATTCCCTGAAAAGCACATTTTTTGTGCTAATAATGAGCTTTTGTGATATTCAGTATTAATTCATATCCAATATCCTGAACTCAAATCTTTTATTAAGCCATTTTCTCTTAATGAAGAAAGTCATTTAAAAGCAATCTGCAGATTGGTAATCAAGCTAATGATGCAGAGATAACGGGACCAATTAAGATAAAGTGCTCACAAGTGACAAAATAATTGAAAAGTACTTAAACTATCATCATACACACCTGGTTCCCATCGTCTGTTGTTTTCAGTGAGAAGGTCTACTTTATTGAAGAGGTTCTGACTAAATTCAGCAATGCTGTCCGATTCTGGAAATCGCCCAGAAATTCCCGAGATCACAATTTCGCTTGCCATGATGATATTAAATAAGGTAACAATCTATTTCTTGAAAAATGAACTTTACATAATACAAAGAAATGATATATTCTGAAAAAAAAAAAACAGAAAAATATTTTTAACATACAAGATATTATAAAAATCAGCTGAAAGAGTCAATATTTACTTTATCACAATTTATATTACTCTCAAAACAAAAAAATTACAATTGCAGTCAAAAACAATAAACACTATCTGTTGAGAGTTTTTTTTCATGCATTTACATTCTGTAAGGCACACAGTAAGCTTGGCATTCACATTTTCCCCACTAGTACAACTAAGTAAATTTATATTCAAGAAATTCTCACTAAAGTAAAATTATATTCACTCTATTGTAAATGATTAATTCATTTCTTGAAAGGAACTTTCTATTTTTGGAGAAAAAAACATTCTATTCCCATCCTTAAAAACTTATACAAGAAATTTTGATGATTTAGAAGTTTAAAAAAACAACTTTTCACCGTTTTAAAATTCTCAGAAAGGCAGAATAGAAATAATTTTATTTATGGCTTATGCAATTAATACATAAAAATAAAATATACTTTGATTTATTTCTATTATAATAATATAAATTTAAGGCTTAAAATTGAACTTTGATATGCAGATTATTTTATTATCAATTCAAATAAATGGCAGCTAGCAATTAATTGTCTTTTTTCTGGAAACACTTTGACTAGGGAAATATGAAAAATTAAAATTTCATTTGTTTTTGAATCTATAAATAAGTTTTAGGTTGTTATTTAACTGTTCATAAAATTGAAGAAGAGCAATATTTTCATACAGTAATTCAATGAATATTTAATAACTGTATGGATGGCTAAATTTAGTTTATCAAAATTGTAACATTTGCTTTTATCAACCACCATTTGAAGTTTGAGGAAAACACAGCGACCTTGATTTTACCAAATATTATTCTCAAATGAAGCCAGTGGCATCAAATCCATTGCCCCATCTTTCTGCGAGAAAAATTAAATATTTATTTCATTTTAGTTCCTAAAACTAGGAATTATAAAAAAGCAATAATATCCAAGAAAGCTGGCAATTTTGTAGCTAAATTTTTAATTTTTGTTGTCCAACCTCTACACTCCCTGGTACTTTTTAAGTTGTTTATAAATCCCCCTCCCTACTTATAATTCCCAATCATTACTACTGAATGAAACCGATATTTTTACACACTTTGTAACAGGAGTTTTTGTTGCTTCACAATTTCTAAGATACAGTCATCAATTTACTATGCTTTAACAAAATGGGAAATAACATAAAATTATAATTTTGGTGAAATATCTTTATCTGCATAGAAGGCATAAAATATAATAACAAGATTTATATAAAACATTCTGAATATATTCATAAGTATACTGAAAAGTTTGACACAAACACTAATTAATTTAATTTCTAACTAGCAACCTTTGGTGACCGGCTTGTTCACCAGCAATACAATTTCAATTAAATTTCTTATGCATAATTTGATATTCATGGTTTCCTTAACAATTTTAAATTGAGATAGACATTTAACCCTTGTTCTTTCAGTAGCTTTGCACCTGTTCTGTTTGATGTTTGCATGAATGTCCCTAATAGAGACAAGTGACTGGCTGTGTCATGCGACAACAAATTGCACATTGAACAACAAATTAACTTTCTATTAAAAAAAAAAATTTAAATATTGATTCACACAAGCAGTTACAACCTATAATTTAAAGCTTGCACTAACAAAGGCTAAAGAATTTCTCATTTTGAATAACTAATAAAATAAAGAAATATAAAAAAATTAGTTATTATTAGCAATTCAATTTTAATATTTACTATTTTTTTTATGAAACACTTACTTTTCCTTTATTTTATCTTTAACTGCTTATTTGTTACAAAAAAAAGGGCAGAAAGGGATGAGAGAGAAAACAACCACATGAACTACAACATTATAATTTTATAACATTAAAAGTAAACTTTCCATGAGAAAATGGAGGTTACAAGCAGGCTGACATTTTGACAATAAAAAATTTGAATAACATAAAAGAAAAAGGCAAAGCAATTTATATCATAAACTATCTATACTTAAGATTTAAATTACATAAAAAAAAATTGCATTAAAAGAATTTAAAATAAAAAATGGCAAGTTTTCAATCAGAATAATAATAATAAATCATTATAAAGACCTCCATAGACAATATTAATACACTAAGCTATAAATATTTTTCGCTAAATTTCTCACGCCTTTCATTTTTATAGCTGAATTCACCTTTCATCAAACTGAAAGAATATTTTTTTAAAAAAATTATTTCAAACAAATTTTGTCAGTCTAAAATTTTAAGAAATTAATCTTAGAGAGAAAATTTCACCAAAGGAAATAAAGTAGGCAATAAACAGGAGTTTGGATGGAAAAAAAATGAAATTTACATTCACATATATTTCTCGAAAATTTTTTATATTTGCTTGAATGGACGTCAGAAAAATCGAAACCGGCATTCTTCCCAAATGAAAATTAAGAATTATTGCATTAGAAAACACATGCAGGCAACTTACTTGATGCGGTGAGAACGCACTAATCCAAATGAGAGGGATAGTGTCTTAAAGTAATATATTACAAGCAAACGTTTCTTACAAAACGCTTATTTCCATCTAATAACTACCGGCGAAAGCCGCATCATTTCTATATTCTTCTGGATGCAAAACTATCTATACCGCTGCAATGGTCCGATGTGCGGCCGTCGTACCGCTAGCCAATCGGGTGCCCAGATTCTCATCGCCTCACACATCACGTGTCAGCGCATGACCAATGCCTCCGTTGCATCAGCCCCCCTTCTGTTGCGGTCATTAAATGGCCACGCAATGGCTTCATGAAAAACGTTTGAGAGCATCGAGGCAGTAAAGGCTGCACATGTCTGGAGAGTATTAAAAATAAGATCAAATAATTTTATTTCTATCGAATTTATATCGATTAATGTTTATGGGAATCCAGATAATCTAGATTTTATAGCGTGGTTTGCTTTTACTCGCATGTTTTCTACACATATTTTAGAAACAACAATTCGAAACCAAAATAAAAATGTCATTGGCTTTTAAATGTCATTCCGCGGAAAATGAATATTCATTTTGTTGATTGATAAATTATATTCAATTAACAATTTTATTATGCGTAAGTTTTGGTCTAAATATATATTTTTTTAAAATTTGACAATATTTTAAAATTTCAGATCTGTGCTCATTAATGCACCTTTCGAAATGACTGGCGGGAAAATGAAATATATATTTTGTAAATTACAAAACTGATATTATCTTTCATAAAGGATGTTTTTTATCGAAATATTGCATAAATATATATTTTTTTAAATGTTTAGATATCGATTATTCAGACGAGTTATTAACATTTACAATCAATCCACGTGATAGAATTTATCGATTATTGAAAGTTAACTAAATAAAAATAAGTAAAATAAAATGCTCATTTTAATTATAATGTCTCGTTTATAACTGCTTCAAATAAAAAAAGATAAGCTAGATGGATGAAATACAGCCAGGAAAATTTCTTAAAATTAATATTAATATGATTTAAAATAATATTAAATAATCAATATGATAAATAATCCTTAATTTTTAGTTTCGGGTTTCAGGAGAAAATTCGAAGCCAATATGAGCATGCGCAATCGTCCAGCTTTTACTGCCCTAAACCGCTAGCGAAATAGCAACGAAAAAGTGCATGAATAGATAAAAAAGAAGAAAAATAATATAAAAAAATTGCATAATTATTTCGCAAAAGATTGTGAGGGACTTATCATGTTAAAGAAAATGAAAAAATAACAATTCTAGAGTATGCACTTCAGAGCTCAACAAGTTGATAAATAAATATATTCAATCGTGAATCATGCGTTTCTATTTATAGAAAACGGTGAAAAATAACGTGTCTGGAAAAAATTCCTTTCTTTAACATATGGTTTCTCCTTTCTTTTGAAATTGATCGATAATCTTCACGCTAGTGCCATGTGTTTCCCTCCACTTAAAGCGTGTTATCATAATTGAGTGATTGTAGGTAAGGTCGTGAAATGATTTTACGTTAACAAGTAACAATTCTATAATCAATTAATAGAGAATTCGGCGTTGTCGGGTCTTTTTTCTCAGCAAAATTTTGTGAGAGGCAGGAAACGAATAATGTCATATAGTGTTTAGTAATAATAGTTTATTGACGGAATATTGCTCCAATTTTAATAAAATAATGCGCAAATTAAAAGCAATATCCTAAGCAAATGCTTCTTTAATATGATTTTATAGTATGCTGCATCATACATATTTTTTTTACATTGTTAGACCTCCTTTCAGATATTTTATCTTTAGGAATTTTGGTCATAAAAATTTCATGCTAATTGCTGCAATTTTTAAACATCTTTCACTAATTCACCCCCACCCAACTTAGAAGCTATTGGGTTAGCGCTTATTTACCTTTACAGTATTTTTAGTTGAGCAATGAAAAATTGCTCCATTCGTTCTAAACAAACATCACATACATTAGTAGTTATCAGGGCCAGATTGTCAAATAGGCAATTGCCTAAGTGACCCGCAACTTTTTAACTTTTTTTTGGGGGGGGGGGGGGTTCTTTTTGGTTTTTTTTTATTTTCCGGCTCCGAGACCTCGAGATTTTTTTTATTTTTTGAGGTAGTTTCAGAATAATTTAATTGGCTCGAACCTATTCATATTAAAATCAAGTATCATTTAAATTGTGTAGTTAAGTTCTAACAGCATTCCTAAATAATTACCTTTTGCCAATTTTATATCATGTTTTTTTATAAATTAAAAAACATATATTGCTTTCTATTAAAAAAAAATATCCAATCCTATAATGAAATAGTATTTGGATTGTGTTAAAAAGGTTTTGTCGTTCTTTTCTTCACAGTTTTGTATAAAATTAATTTTAAATTTCAATTTTGCATTTTTTTTATACGCGTGAGATGAACGCTCTTGAAAGTCATCAGCAATACTGTTTGTTGTTTTAATTCGTCAAAATTTGCTATTTAAAACTGCTTTTACAGAGATTCAACACTAAAATATCTAGTTTTGGTAGTTGGGGAAGGAAAAGAAAAAAAAAAAAAAAAGAAAAAAAAACCCATCGGCAAACTGGACGGCAAAGGTAGATTCCTTTGATCTGGAGATATAAGGAAAAGAACATTTCGGCCTCTATTTTCTTAAGGAAGAGAGCTACAAGAATGGAACAGGGTGGAAGAGACTGAAAATGATTAGAGCTTTCCAATAAGGGGTAGCATGCATAGGTTGAAAGATACTTTAAGCTGGGGAGAGGAGGGGAAGGGAGGAAAAATCACTTTTCAGCTCATAACTTCTAAGCAATTGCAGCTACCAAAAACGTTTAAACGCAAAAATTGTTCGTTATGATAAGGCGATAATTCTCCTAACTTGAATTTTCTTTTTATTTTGAATTGTAAAAGAATTATGGGGAAATCAAAATTTCACCCCGACCCCATTTGAGCTGGATAACTCGAACGAGATTTTCATTATCCTTACAACATATCCCATGCTGGTTAAAATCAAATCAAAATTACTCCAGTTATCGTGTTCACAAGATAACATGGGCAAAAGCGTCTAGAGGTCATGATCGGGGAAGATCTGCAGAAATTTTCCAGAAGTTATGTCATGAGACCCATTGCAATAGGTAGATGTCCTATAAGGAGTCTACATAAAAAGGGGACTTGCGTTGCCTAAGGGCCCCGAGAGGACTTAATCCGGCACTGAGTTTGTTTCAGTCAGTGGCTTAGCTGAAAGGGGGCGGTGGTCCCGGGCTACACTTAGAAAGGGGCGGAAAAATCAGACATGCTGGAAAGCATTTTTATAACTAAAAAAAGCAACGGCATTAGCTTACTCATTATGTAAATG